>JAVJIF010013028.1:0-164681 GCA_038442645.1 Agave tequilana | reverse complement strand
ATCAAAAGAAACCAATGGAACTAAAGTACTCTTGCTATCAGCAGATAAAATCAATGCATTTGCAGCTTACCGGTAAAAAATGGTTGCCCAGCGTCACTCTCAAACCATCTCTCATAGTATATGTGCAGATTATGTCCGTACCGATGCCTTGGATCAATCTACAGAGAAAAATCTTTTTCCCTTCATTTACTGGTCAATATTTGAAAAAAAAAATGGAAAATTTTGAAGATTGCATATTCAATCAAATTCATGAGCAAAGCAAGTAGAAGAACAAGAAAATTGAACAGTACTGGATATTCAATTAAAAATAACAAGAAAAGAAAAAACAAAAAGGGGGAAATTTTTTTAAAAACTAATTAAAAAAAAAAAGAGCTTACAGCTTCAATCCAGTGCTGAAAGACGAGCTCAGAGCTTTGGAATCCTTCGATAAACCCTGTCCTGTGGGAGAGAGGAGATAGAGAAGATGGAAGAAGGTAGCACAGAGATCGGACGACAAAGGAGTAAGAAACGGCGTATGGAGCAGGCCAGTTTGCACTCCCGGTCGACGTCTCGGTCGACCGGTGGAGGAGGCTGGTCGACCGGCGTGCACAGGCGTGCACAGGAAGGAGTGGTCAATCGGCCCCGGTCGACCGACTGAAGTTGCCTCGCTCTCGGGTAGGCGCGGTCGACGGGCTGGTCGACCGTGGCATGGGTCGGTCGACTGGGCCGGTCGACCGACAGGCGCGGCTGGAGTTTCCTTTTAGGATTCGAATTCCTTTTCTGGTTGGGATTGAATCCAACCTGGGTTTCCATAAATCCAGGGTCTCTGTAGCTATAAATAGAGGCTAGATGCCTCATGTATTGTATCCCTAAGAAATATCTCCAAGAATTCTTCAAGTTCTCTCTTGTAATAGTTGTATTGATTGTTGAATCAATAAGATCTCTCTCTCCTTGCCCTGAGGACGTAGGCACGTTGGCTGAACCGCGTAAAATTTGTGCGTTGATTGCTTTTCTCTATTGGTTGCTGTTCCTGCTGTGTTGGTGTTTCTATGGCTGCATCAAGTCTCCGCCAGTTGGGCGGATTCCTCAAGATTCAGTGGTGGTTGTTGTGTCTCTTCTTTCACGAACCGCTGCGCACAACGAATGGTGTCGGGGGCATAACAGTGGTATCAGAGCATCCAGGTTCATCGTGGGATCATCTGTTGATTCAAGGGCATCTGTTGCTGATTGGCAGAGATCGTGTGTCGATCTCGGATCAGAGTTGGGACTGTTTGTGGATCGTGTGTCGATCTCAGAACGCTGTGAAGATTGCTCGAGGAATCAAGTTTGTGGAGTAGATTGCTTTGGAAACTCTTCGTGGGTTTCGCGTGGAGGTAAAGATCCTGTCTTTATCTAGTTTATTTTATCTAACTCCGTTTGTTTCCACATTGCTTGAGGAATCATTGAGAAGATGCCTGGAGAAAGTACATCGGTGAAATCCTTGTATCCACATCTAAGAATTGATGTGGTGAAGTTCAACGGCACGAACAACTTTGGTACGTGGAGGTGTGAGGTATGGATGCGCTGACGACATTAAACCTCAAAGACACTCTACGGTTGGAGAAGAAGCGCGCATCAACGACGGAAGAAGATTGGGACAAGATGAACGTTCAGGGTGTGGTGTACGCGCCGGAAAAAAGGGAAAAGAAGTCTTTACTGTAAAATTTTCCTTGAATCAGATGAAAAAATTACAACAAAACTGCTTTTTCCTTCCAGTTACAAGGGAGGGAGGATGTTGAGTCTTGAATCCTCCCTTTGTTTAAGGCTGGGTTCTTCGTGTGGCGGTGGAGAGTGAATCTTGTTCTCCGTTGACCGGATGACCGTCGGATCGTCAGGGAATCTTTCTCTTGGCTGGTAGAGGGAGTAGCACAGCTCTGTCTACCAAACTCTCAAAGAGAAGGTAGGCAAAGAGCAGCTTGTACGCAGCAAGCTTGACGAAGAGTTGAGCTCTCTCCTGTCTCGGTCTGTCTCTCTCTGTGATCTTCTGATGCCAGATGCCTTTCTGATCGCCCTTGTGTCTATCCCCTCTCTTCTCTCCTTGCCCGACCTCATAGCAAACGAGGCTATTTATAGAGGTCCTAGGGGGTGAACGTGCCCCCTAAAAATGCTCCACGATGAGGGGCCAACTCCCCACTTCCCCGCTATGTGGGCGGTGACTGGCCCAATAACCAGGGCGGTTATAACCGAGGCGCGAGACGCGGGTGTCGAGTCCGCGCGTCTTGAGGTTGAGCGCGGGTGTCGAGCCCACCGCCTTGATGTTGAGACGCGGGTGTCGAGCCCACGCGCCTTGATGCTGAGACGCGGGTGTCGAGCCCACGCGCCTTGATGCTGAGACGCGGGTGTCGAGCCCACGCGCCTTAATGCTGAGACGCGGGTGCGGACCCTCGCGCCTTGGTGCTGAGCCTTCGCGTCTAGAACTTGAAACTCTGCTTTTTAATGGCTTGTCTTTTAATGATTTTTAGACAGCCTACAGAACCCCTCCAAAGTTTTCGATATTCCGCAGTTAAATGGGACGGATTTCGAAATACTTTAGAATTTAGCTGAATTCACCTCTATGACTGGACTGTTAATGCTCCGGGTTTGATCTTATCTGGAGTTGGTCTTCGTGAGTGTACTGTTGAACTCTTTGAAGCCACCAGAGTTGATCATGTTGAGTGTCTAGATACACAGTCTAACCTCCCCGATTGCTTTTAGTCTGTCATGGGTGCGCTTTAAGCCAGGAGTGGTCGGTCGTCTGCTTGTGCCAGTGTACTATTGAACTGATTTACAGAAGCAGGAGGCCGAACGCTGGTTCTTTTGAAAAGCAGAGATGGTACTGCTTTAAAGACGCGACTTTCATGGGGTGCGTCTTTTGGCAAATGAAAAACGCGACTGATCTTCCATAAAGCAGACGCGATGTTCAGCCGGGCTGGAAAGACGCGAACTTCTTAGAGAGACGCGACTTTTTGAATGCATTTATGGCGGTGATGACGGGGCATGTCCATCAAAGAGGCGCGGTCGTCGGTGTGCGAATCTGTGCCATGTCATGATTGCAACTGCCAGTTGGCCTGGGAATTTGATGGAAACACTGTTGATGGTGTAGTATTAACCTAACAATGCTTTTAGGTAGACTTGTTATTCTGTTGAAGAGAATAACAAGTGAGACTAGACTCGTGGGGAATCTAGAAAGTTTGTTACCGGTAGAGGTGTGATATTAACTTAACGGGTTGAAAGTGGTCTTGTCAGAAGTGTAATGTTAACTTGACAAGGATGTGAGTCAGATGTGTGATATTAACTAACTCAGAAGTGTCACTGTCATAGGTGTAATGTTTAACTTGACAGTGAGAGTAATGCTAGAGGTGTAATGTTGAACTTGGCATGGTCATCTCGGCTTGTATAAGGAAGTCCGAGGGAAAGTCATGGCCATAGGTGTATTGTTTAACTTAGCAATGACTTGATGCTAGAGGTGTAATGTTAACTTAGCACCATCCATTTCAGCTTCGATATGGAAGTCTGAAGAAAAGTGACTGTCAGAGGTGTAATATTAAACCTGACAGAAACCCGATTACTGTTTAGAGGTGTGGTGTTAAACTTTAACAGTAATTTGTCAGAGGTGTAGTATAACTTGACAAAGATTGACTCATGATAAGAGCAATTTGAGGACCTGTCATTCTATTGGTGAGAATTGACAAGTGAAAATTTGAAGTGCCAGAGGTATAGTGTTAACTTGGCAAATTTGAAAGTTTGATACTCCGTGTAGAGTTGACAAACAAAATTTGTACTCGACAAGGAATATTGAAAAGTTTCCATTACCAGAGGTATAGTGTTAACTTAGTAATGGTTGTATTTTGTAGACCTACCATTCTGTGGATGAGAATTGGTAAGGATTTGGAGGAAAGAGTGGAGCCAAGTCCACTTAGGATTTTTAGTAAACCCTCAGCTATCAACGAATTGAGGTGCCTTTACCAATTACCGTTTTAGTTGGCTAGCCATGCTATTCCCCTCAGCATGATGAGTTGTCGAAGACTTATGTTGGGCTTAGAAGCCAACATTTTCCTCTTTCCTTAGCCGTCGGGGCGTCGGATGTTATAATGAAGAAATTCTTCTTACTTTGATCAGAGGTGTACTTTTAACTTGATCAGCGGAAGAATACCATCTAGGATAGTATTTCTTCAGGAACCTGCCATTGATCGGCATCATGAGTGTATCGCCATTTGAGGTTATGAGGCGATATGACCCATTTGAGTAGACTGACTCTACTACAAATGGTCCTTCTCATTTGGGTTGAAATTTTCCTTTTGTCTTGTGCGTCATTACCATGGGTCTTCTGACGGCTAAGACAAGATATCGCCTTTCTTGAAAGTTCGCATTTTAACTTTCTTGTTGAAGGCTCTGGTAATACGAGCTTGGTAGAGCTCGATTATTGTTGGGCCTGCAGACGTTTATCATCTAAGGCCTCCAGTTCCTGAGTCGCTGTCGATGCTTCTCCTCTGTTGTCATCTCCGCTGTCAAGGCGACGCGTAGAGATGGAATTTGGATTTCCAGTGGGAGCACGGCTTCACACCCGTATACCAAAGAAAATGGCGTAGCTTTAGTCGGGGTTCGCACAGTTGTGCGGTAAGCCCATAAGCATTCACCCAACTTGTCATCCCAGTCTCGTTGACTTTTCGAGACGAACTTCTTGAGAAGCTTGCCAATGTCTTGTTGAAAAGCTTCTGCGAGGCCATTAGCGGCAGGATAGTATGCCGTTGAGGACACACTCTGGATTCTGAACTTAGCGCAGAATCTCTGGAAAGCCTGGCTGATGAACTGAGGTCCATTGTCATGGACGATTCGCCGAGGTACACCGAAACGGTAAATAACGTGATGTTTCACGAACTTGATCACGTTAGACGATTTTACCTCCTTCAAAGGGATGGCTTCGGCCCATTTAGAGAAGTAATCGGTTATTGCCAAAATAAACCGATGTCCTTTTGATGATGGTGGGCTGATAGGGCCAACCACATCCATCCCCCACATTTCAAATGGCCAGGTAGAGGTTGTAGAGTGGAGATACCCTGGTGCTTGATGGATGAAATCGCCATGCACTTGGCAAGCGTGACATCTTTTAGCATAGGTGACGGCGTCGGCAACATCTTGGGCCAATAGTAATCCAATCTTTGGAGTCGATGTGCCAGTTTTGGGCCAGGTTGATGGGCTCCACACATACCGTCGTGGGCTTCTCTCAATACCTCTTGGGCTTCTTTTGGTGAAAGGCACCGGAGTAAGATCCCGTCATGCGATCGATGATAGAATGTTCGCGTAATCGCATTATAATAGAATTTGGGGGCTTTTTTTCGAATGGTAGCCGCCTCTTTGGTGTCTTCAGGAGAATGTCGTATAAGACGAAATCAATGTAGGGGAATCGCAAGTCTTTAAGCTCTGGACCGGTTGACAATTCCAGTGCTTCTTTGCCTTGACAATCTCCCTTTGACTCCTGATAGCCCTCGAGAGCATTTCTCAGGTAATACAGATCGTGGCTGTAGACGAATATCTTCTCCATTGCTCCAGCTGGAAGAGCTAAGGAGGCCGCGAGGGATGCGAGTGCATCCGCGTGCGCATTTTGCCTGCGCGTATATGATCGATGTAGAAGCTTGTAAATCCCTCGGCCATGCGGATAGTTGCGTTGTGGTAGGGTACTAGGTCCTCATGTCTGACTTCGTACTCCCCGCGAACTTGGCTGACGATGAGTTTAGAGTCGCCGTATGCTCGAGATTTTTAACACCAATCTCATGGCGAATTGCATCCCAATCAAAAGAGCGTTGTACTCCGCAACATTGTTGGAACAAGGCTCAGTTAATGGGACAGCTCGGGGAATCACATAATTTTGTGGGGATACGAGTACTACTCCTACCCCCGCTACTACGTGTCCCTTTGGCTTGTTCTTGATGCACCGTCAAAGAAAAGTTGCCATACTTGACTTTCGAACGATGTCTGAGTCAGGCAGACTTCAGCAACTTCATCTGGGAGATCCTCGTAGACTTTGGCTGCCCTCGGATCTGGGTGCTCAGCTAGAAAATCCGCCATGCTTGTCCCTTAATGGCCTTTTGTGGTAAAAAGTGCATCTCATATTGGGAGAGCAATATGGCCCATTTTGCCAGCCGGCCATTTAATGATGAAGGCTTAGTCATAAGTAACCTCAGGGGGTTGACTTTTGATATGACGTTTATAGTTTGGCCTACCAAATAGTGCCGCATTTTCTGAATAGCGAACACTAATGCCAAACATCCTTCTCGATCGGGTTATACCGATGTTCGGCTCCGATCATTGTTCTACTCAGATAGTAGATTGCTTGCTCACGTCCGTGATCATCATTCTGAGCTAATAGAGCTACCAAAAGAATGATCCATTGCCCGGACGTACACCAGGAAAGGCTTTCCGGATACCGGAGCTGCAAGTACTGGTGGTTGGGTGAGGTATGCTTGATTTCCTCGAACGCTTGTTGGCAAGCGTCATCCCAAATGAACGAGACACCCTTCTTCATTAACTTAGCGAAGGGTTGGCATCTTCCGGAGAGGTTGAGATAAACCTGCGGATGTACGCCAATCGTCCCTGCAATCCCCTGAGTTCTTTGAGATTTCTCGGGGTTGCATCTCCTGGATAGCGCGAACCTTTTCCGGGTCCAAGTGAATTCCGGTGGATGTTACAACAAATCCTAAGAATTTGCCACTGGCCACCCCCAGGAAGGACTTTGTGGGATTCATCTTCAATTGATGAGCCCGCATGATGTCGAAGACCACCTTCAGGTCCGCTATGTGATCACCTTTAGTGCGGCTTTTTACCGCGATGTCATCAACATAACATTCCACCGTTTTGCGTATTTGCTAATGGAAAATGGCGTTCATGGCCCTTTGGTATGTTGCCCCTGCATTTTTCAGTCCGAAGGGCATGACGGTTATAGCAATATACCCTAGAGGTGTCCTGAAGGAGGTATGCTTTTCGTCATCAGGATACATTTTGATTTGATTGTATCCTGAGAATCCGTCCATGAAGGACATTCGTTCGAATCCACAAGTATTGTCAATCATGACATCTGTGATTGGCAATGGGAATTCGTTTGGGGCAAGCCTCGTTTAGATCACGGAAGTCGATGCAGATCCGGATCTTCCCGTTCTTCTTGGCGACGGGGACGATGTTGGCTACCCAGTCGGGATGTTGTTCTTCCCTGATGAAGCCAGAATCAATAAGTTTTCTGACTTCTGATTGAATTGCCTCCATTATTTCTGGACGAAACCGTCGCTGCTGTTGTTTGACAGGCTTTACGTCCGGATTGATGTTGAGGCGGTGCATAGCCACCTGAGGATCGAGTCCTGGCATGTCCTCATAATTTCAGGCGAGACGTCTATATACTCTTGTACAAGAGATATTAGATCCTTCTTCTCCGAAGGTGACAGGCCGTCACTTATGAAGATGGCTTAGGGTTAGCCTCATCTCCTAGGTTGATCTGAACAACCTTGTTTTCTGTGGGTGGCTCGCGCTGTTCAAGCGAGTGTCCCAAAGAGCATTTAAATGTTTGATCCAAGGATCTGTATCAGATTGGATCATTTCTTCATTTCCATCTTCCATGTGGCTTGTCGAAACCATGTTCACTGAAAGTTCTTTGAAGATGTTGCCGACACTGACATCTGACTCCCAAGATGATGTGTCTGAAGAGTAATCGTTGCTCAACAATTCTTGAGAATCGGAGGCTGATGGGACCGGAGTTGATACATAGCCCAACCCCCGGCGCGTCCGATGATAATAATCGGGGGCCTTCCCTTTCGGCACAAAGGATCGAAGCAGCGTCCTCCTTCCTTGCCGAAGTTCAACCCGGGTCTGTGGTCAGGTCGTACCCCATGCATCTCATCAATTTGAGTGCTTTTGGTTCATAATGACCGAACTGAGGGGATTCCTCCTCGCCTTCCGATTCTTCGCGGGCGTTGGTTCAGACGAGATTCGCCCAAAAAGAATTGTTTTTGGCCTTTCCGTCTTGCTGGAACCATAAATATAGATTCTTGCGCATTACCATTATCTTGGTATGTCTCGAAGGACGACTTCACTGGTACATGCAACGATGTCAAAGCATCTATTGCCGACCAGGGGTCATCGTCTACTTCAGTGCTAGTGTCTGATGGTACTGAATCAGAAGCAAACACAGAAAAATACACAAAATCTAAATCTTCATTAATATACCAACCGCCTACATCGTCGGTGGTATTATCAACATCGAGCTTATTTGTGCTCTTTACAAGTGGTTCTAACTCCCACAGGCACTCTTCTTTCTCGGGCTCGGTGTCAGCTTCGTTACCAGAGTCTGGCTCCTCTGGTCGCGGGACTTCATCCGTCTCCACCGGATCTTGGTACAGCAAAGAGTCGGTGAAATAATTCTCGACCCCTTTGAACGGATACCTTTCGGCGATCAACGTCTGCACCTTTCCACTCCCGTCAATGTATTTCATGACTTGGTGGAGAGTGGAGGGAACGATGGAGTTGCGGTGAATCCACGGTCGTCCCAGCAATAGATTGTAGGAAGTGTCGGCGTCGATGATGTAGCATGTCACTTCCGACTTGAGGCTTCCAATCTGGCATTTGAGCTTGATTTTTCCCATCGGACGGGTCTGGTTGGCATTGAACCCATAGATAGTTGTCTGAGTAGGGCTCAAGCGATGAGTAGGAATGCCCAGATGCTGCATGACCCGGCGAGGCATGATGCTCAACGCGGACCCTGGATCTACCTGAATGCGGTTCACCTCAGACGATCCGATATACCCTATGAAATACAGGGGTCGATCATGCATCCCTTTAACCTGCATGTCATCTACTGTGAAGGTAATGCAGGGGGCATTCTGGGAGGTGTGGAGATAATTCTCTACATCTTCCTCCTTTGGCACCTGGGTCATGAAGACCTCAGCATTTGCCAGAGCCTCTTGTAGAGCTTCCCTGGTCGACTTTGATAGTCTAAGAAGTTCATACAAGGTAATGCGTGCCGGGATGTTGGCTAGTTGAGCCAGGACATCAAAGCGGTAAGGTGTCATGGATCCTTCCGCCATACCTTTCGAAAGAACTCGAGAAAATCGAGTTTCTTTCTGTTTCTCCACAGGTTGTCTTGTGGAGGGCTTGGTTAGTTCTGCAGCTGGTTGTGGAGGGACTACCGCCATCTCGCCATACTGCTTCAAGTACGGCTGTCCCGAACGGGTTCCCGCCATCGGTTGTTGGGCTCTGCGGCCAAGACTATTGTTTCTTCCTCTGGGTCGGTTAACGAGGGAACATCAGTCTCGGCTTCTCGAGAGGAGGCACCCACCACATTGCAGGATGAGGCTTTTGCCTTGCCTTTGGATTTCCTGTTGTCACAGTAGTCCATTGCTGTTCATTGACAAGGTCAGGGTGGACCCACATGATTTCCCCTTGAGGTGTAGGGACGGGTACCAGCCTTTCTCTTGCTGCTGGTGAGGGTCTGTGTTGACCACTCTCAGCTCTCCTCTTGGAACAGGGACCACCCCCGCAGGCGTTTGGGGTTGTCTTCCAAACTGGAGAACTGACGTCACATTAGCCGTCACCTTCTTCTGCTCTGGTCGGAGCTTTAACACCTCCGCGTCAATCAGAGCTTGAAGGATGTCCTTGAAGACGTAGCAGCTCTTAGTAGGGTGCCCCAGCATCCTGTGGTACAAGCAATAGGTGGGATTGTCGGTCTTGCCGACTTCCTCGGGGCGCCTAGCTTCAGGGAGCTTCAGTCGGTTGCTCTTGTGAGTAGTTTAAAGAGTGAATCGACATGTTCCTCCTTGAAGGAATATTGCTTGTTGGCGCGTGGCTGGCTTGAAGAGCCACTCGCTTGCCTGATTGAGGTTTGGCGGGAGATTTGGTCTCCGTTGCCAAATTATCCTTCCGCTTTGTTTGGAGGGATGTGTCTGGCGCACGCCTTGTCGACCTTTCCGGCCTAGGCTTACCTTCCTCCGCTCTGACGCGGGCGACAATCTCCTCAGCTGTTCACCTTGTTAGACTAATTGCTTCCAGGTGCGACTTTCAACAACTCCTATTTGAGTAAGGAGTGAGGTTTGGAGATTGTGGCGGCATGTTTCCACAGGATGGCCTGGGTCATACCGCTTGACACCGGAGTGCCACGTTCCGAAACCTTTCCACGAAAGATTTGATGGACTCCCCTTTTCGCTGTTTGGTAGCCAAAAGAGTGGGCATCGTGACTTCGGAGTCATCCTCGAAGAAGCGTGTTAAGAACAGCTTCTCCAAATCGCCCCAGTTCTTGATAGAACCTTCTAGGAGCTTCATAAACCATTCAAAGGCCAACCTTTCAGGGTGCCGATGAACAGGCGTGCCAGGATGGCGTCATTATCTACTACATTCCCGGTTTAGGATTTGAAGTAGTAGATGTGCTGGTTGGGTGACCCCTTCCCATCAAAGGCTTGGAGAGTTGGAGCTTTGAACTTGGGCGGGTACGGAACCAAGTCCCATTCAGCCGGGTAGGGCCGGACCACTCCTACTTCTTGGAGGTCTTTGCGATTGGCAAGGGCCTCGAGGCGTCGCTCCAGTTGACTCATTCTTTTAGCATGAGCCTTTCCTAGGTCTTGGTCGCCCTTTACTTGCGACGAGGACTTGGACGAGCCGGAAGTAGATCGCCGCGTCTCCTCAGAAGGTTCGGAAGATGAGCTTTCTCCCTTTCTCCCTTTGCCCTTTGACTTTTTAGGAGGAGACCTCCTCCTGTCTTCGAGCAGCTGTGCAATCGCCTGCTTAAGGGAGTTGATAGATTCCTGCTGAGAAAGAATCATATCCATTTGTGCCTTCTGGATCTGTTCTTAAACGTTTAGCCGTCTCCTCAGGAGTGCCTGTCATGTAGGCGGAAGTCTCCTTCTCGACGGAAGAGTTCGAAGCCCTCGATTCCGCTACGGCGGAGTGAGAATCATTCACTTTAATGCCATGGGGTAAGGCATTATAGTCAATTGGGGAATGGCCCCAGTCCGGGTGCGAGTGTGTCGGTACACTCCTTCCGGTTCAGAGTCAGACTCATCAGAGCTGACTGCAGGTTGTTTTTCTTTGCTCCTGCTCGTCATATTCGCAGTGAGCTCCGGGTACTCAACATCAGAGAAGGTTCTCCTTCTGTGGGAGCGCCTTCTTTTGGCTGACGGGGGAATCAGGGTCAGCTGTCTAACTAAAAACTGTTGGTGCACACCTGATCCGCAACGGCACTCAGAGAGCATATGGATGAGCAGTTGGCAGCAACAGGACGAAGTGGCCTGATTGGCACTTCTTTTCTTCGTCAAATAATCCCTCAAGTCCATGGGAGGGGGATTAAAAAGGTTAGCCTCGCAACGTCGAAGACGGGAGGCATCCATGTGCTGTACAGCATGGACGCGGGCTTCAGGGACGCGGTTCTCGCGCCGCAGCTGTTCAGCGCGCGTCTGGCGTCTCTGTTGAGACAAGACGCGCCTGTCGCGTCGCTGCTTGGTGTGTCGGGGCAGAGACACTTGAGAGGGAGTGGGCTGCTGGGCCCCACGTCTATAGGCGCGTGCCTCTTGTGCTTGACAATGCGCAGAGGCTTCACCTTGGCATTGGTGAGTTGGTCCTCAGAGGACCTAACTGAAGGAATCTCGCGTTTGGGCCGCCAAACGCGGACTTCGCGGGGCGCGAGCAAGGCGCCAGTTTGTATGCTGTGTCCAGCCTCAGTCAGACAACCAGAGGTTCCAACTTGCAGCTGACGCGCACGTCTCCTCTGTCGACGCTCAGCGTTCTGGTTGCGTCGCGGAGGTGGAGAGAAACCAACAACATCCTGATGCTGAACATCAGAGACTTTAACCACGCGGGTCTCCTGAGAGACACTGACGCGTGTGTTCAGTGCTGCGCGGTTGATCGCAGCGGCAGTTGTGCCTGGGGCCACGCGGGCCTTCTGAGAGGCGTTGGCGCGTGCACCTTGCTTGGCACAGTTGGCAGGAGGGGCGCCCGAGAGAGCCACAGATCGAGCTTCGGGGCCATTCCCCGTCGAGACCGGCGGCAGACGCGGGTCTTTGGGCTCTTGGAGTCGGAAGAGAGAAACTCTTCGTACTTCGCCTGGTCGAACTCGACAATGAGCGATTCGACCATCTTTCCCTTACGGAGGACGTCATCCTGCGCCACGATTTGCTCATCAGTGACAAATGTAGTCCCAGCGGAGTCGCCATCTCTTGTACGCGCCGGAAAGAAAAAGGGAAAGAAGTCTTTACTGTAAAATTTTCCTTGAATCAGATGAAAAAATTACAACAAAACTGCTTTTTCCTTCCAGTTACAAGGGAGGGAGGATGTTGAGTCTTGAATCCTCCCTTTGTTTAAGGCTGGGTTCTTCGTGTGGCGGTGGAGAGTGAATCTTGTTCTCCGTTGACCGGATGACCGTCGGGATCGTCAGGGAATCTTCTCTTTGGCTGGTAGAGGGAGTAGCACAGCTCTGTCTACCAAAACTCTCAAAGAGAAGGTAGGCAAAGAGCAGCTTGTACGCAGCAAGCTTGACGAAGAGTTGAGCTCTCTCCTGTCTCGATCTGTCTCTCTCTGTGATCTTCTGATGCCAGATGCCTTTCTGATCGCCCTTGTGTCTATCCCCTCTCTTCTCTCCTTGCCCGACCTCATAGCAAACGAGGCTATTTATAGAGGTCCTAGGGGGTGAACGTGCCCCCTAAAAATGCTCCACGATGAGGGCCAACTTCCCCACTTCCCTGCTATGTGGGCGGTGACTGGCTCAATAACCAGGGCGGTTATAACCGAGGCGCGAGACGCGGGTGTCGAGTCCACGCGCCTTGATGTTAAGACGCGGGTGTCGAGCCCACGCGCCTTGATGTTGAGACGCGGGTGTCGAGCCCACGCGCCTTGATGTTGAGACGCGGGTGTCGAGCCCACACGCCTTGATGCTGAGACGCGGGTGTCGAACCCACGCGCCTTGATGGTGAGACGTGGGTGTCGAGCCCACGCGCCTTGATGCTGAGACGCGGGTGTTGGACCCTCGCGCCTTGGTACTGAGCCTTCGCGTCTAGAACTTGAAACTCTTCTTTTTAATAGCTTGTCTTTTAGTGATTTTTAGACAGCCTACATGTGGCTTGATCAGGTCTTGTCTGATACAAGACATCAAGTATCAGGTATTGCATGAGACATCTGTGAGGCAGCTGTGGGAGATCCTAAAAAGAAAATATCTGACGAAGAGCATCGAATCGTGATTGCAGTTGAAGAGTAGGCTCTATGGGTTTCAGATGCAAAGAGGATGCTCCGTCAACGAACACTTGAACCGCTACGTGAAACTTCTTACAGATCTAGTTAAGTGGATATAGAGGCTAATGAAGAGGATAAGGCGGTAATTCTTCTGAACTCTCTTCCTAAGAAAGAGTATGAGGCCTTTACTCTTACTTTTCTCAATGGTAGACAATCCCTTAACTACGATGAGGTATCTGCTACACTTGTGAGTTATAAAGCAAGGAGATAGGACCGACTGTCTTCTTCGAGAAGCACAACATCAGAGGCATTGGAGGTAAGAGGCAGAAGTTCCAATAGGAAGGGAAGAGACGATCGGGGAGATCAAAGTTCAGGTCAGGCTTCAGAAATCTGAAGAAGAATCAGTGTGCCTTGTGCAAGGAACTAGACACTGGAAAGCTGATTGCCCAAAGACCAAAGATAAGAAGGTGGAGTCTAAGACTGAGGCAAATCTTGCAAAGGTGGTCAGTACTCAAGACAGTACCTCACAGGCAGATGGATCAGACTCGGACTCATCGGTATTCACTCTCTCTGTTACTACCCCTACTGTTTGTAACTCAGATAATGCTGAGTGGATCTTGGATAGCGGAGCCACCTATCATGTGTGCCCGAACAGGGCCTGGTTTTCTAGCTTTGAGAAGCTAGATGAATGTTATACGGTCATGGGTGATGATCATCCGTGTAATATAGAAGGGATGGGTACAGTCCGTATCAAGATGGATGATGGGATAGTACAAGAATTGAAGGAGGTGAGGTATGTACCTCAACTCAAAAGGAATCTTATCTCTGTTGGTGCTTTGGAAGCATTGGGTCTGGTGATATCTGTTCGAGATGGTGTTCTCAAGATGATCAAAGGCTCGATGGTGATGATGAAGGGCGTCCGCCGGGGCAATCTCTACTACTTGAAGGGTAGTACGGTTACAGATCAGGTGGAGACTTCTAGTTCTTTAGATGATGGTTGCAAGAAGGTCTGGCAGGTAAAGGTCGGACATGGAGGTGAAAGGTCTTTGTGAGCTCCTGCAAAGAAGGGATCGTTGGAAGGTGCTGCTACCTGCAACTTGGAAGGTGAACACAACATTCTGGATAAGAAGAAGGTGAAATTTAGCACCAGTACTCACCGCTCAGAAGGTCTTCTTGATTGTGTTCACGTAAACTAAGACTGCATCGCTTGGAGGTCACAGGTACTTTGTCTCTTTTGTTGATAATTTATCTAGGCACTGTTGGATATATCCCATGAGACAAAGAGTGAAGCCCTAGATATGTTGGTGAAGCAGAGAGGAAGAATGGAGAAGCAGATTGGTAGGAAGACCAAGGAGCTGCAGATTGGTAATGTTGAAAAGAGATATGAACCAATTCCTATGATTTGGTCAGAACACAGGTATTGCTACTCACTTCACAACAGGTATACATGGGTTGGCTAAGGAAGTAAACTGTTCCTTGCTGGAGAAGGTTCGGTGGTTGTTGTCTAATGCAGGATTAGACAAATCGTTTTGGGCTGAGGCGATTGTGTATGCTAGCCATCTCATGAATAGATCGACTGCGATAGGAGATAAAGCTCCATTGGAAATTTGGTCTGAAAAAGCTGCTCAAGATCATGATTTGCTGCAGGAATTTGAAAGTCCGACCTACTTCAGTGCCAAGAATGGCAAGGTGAATCCACGAGCAAAGAGGTTTATGTTTTTGGGTGTCAAAGGAATGGCTACAGGTTGTGGGACCCCAAAAATAAGAAAATCGTGTTGAGTAGGCATGTCACATTTGAAGAGACTTCAGTGTTGAAGTCCACCGTCTCTCAGTAGGTGGAGAGGACGGAGACCAAGGAAGTATCGTAGCGGGTGGAGGTTGATGCTACTCCACCATCTCCAGTTGGTTCGACATTAGAGAAGACTTCACCGGATGTGTCACCGGGTGGAGATCATGTAGCCAGGGTTGATGCTGAACAGGTTGAAGACATAATTGAGGATGTCGAGTTGTCTGCAGCCATTGGAATCAAGGTAAAACCATGCTTGTGGTTAAAGAAGCATGAATCTCTAGCTTGTGCTCGCGACAAGCTCAAGTTGAAGGCCCTTGTTCTCCATGATGGTCATGAGGAGGTTCATATGACTCAGCCAGATAGGTTCGCTGCTGCAGATTCAGGTACAAGTGCTTGAGCTTGATGGAGCTCATTTAAATGAACTATGGTTGGTTTGATCCCTTGGGCAAGGTACGTAGGCAGCTGTAAAGGCGCAGCCATTTGGTGATGCAACCCGTATGAAGCTGTTTGGATTCTCGAGAAGCTGATTGGAACTTCACGTAGAGGTGAAGAGTTATGACCGATTGGAGCTTCACGTAGAGGTGGAGAGGCTTCACGTAGAGGTGAAGTGTTGTGGCTGGTTGGACTTCACGTAGAGGTGAAGGATTGGACTTCACGTAGAGGTGAGGTGTTATGATCTCGATGAACAGATTGATCTTCTGGTGAGAAGATGTTGAGCTTACATAAGGAGTGGTGTGCATCCAGTTGTTGAAGCCGATGATGGTGTTCGGTGTGCTCTATGCAGACTTGGTTGGACCGTCAGTTGAAGATATGTAGACTAGATAGAGCTAGTAAGTTGGAGAGTCAATGTTGGCTCATGATGAGTTCTTCGTGAGGTCGTGAAGTTGCGGAGTAGGAGCCACGTTCGGTGTTAGGCATGTATGAAAGTTCTCCTAAGGTAAAGCATAGGGAAAGCATGTGTGGTGCATTCCAGTGGACAGCTGAGGTACAGATTCCAAGCCAAGATCGTATGTCAATTTCGCCGAGATCGTGTGTCGATTTTGTCCGGTGCGCGCAAGCCGATATCGTGTGTCGATTTCGCCGAGATCGTATGTCGATTTCGCTAGGTGATAGACTGGGGTACATTGGAGATTGGCTCATATTTGAAAAATCTTCACCGAGGTGGAGAATTGTGAGAGAGAGGAGATAGAGGAGATAGAGGAGATGGAAGAAGGTAGCACAGAGATCGGACGACAAAAGAGCAAGAAACGGCGCATGGAGCAAGCCAGTTATACTCCCGGTCGACGTCTCGGTCGACCGGTGGAGGAGGCCGGTCGACCGGCGTGCACGGGCGTGCACAGGAAGGAGCGGTCGACCGACTGAAGTGGCCTCGCTCTCGGGTAGGCGCGGTCGACCGGGCCGGTCGACCGTGGCATGGGTCAGTCGACCGGCTGGTCGACCAACAGGCGCGGCTGGAGTTTCCTTTTAGGATTCGAATTCTTTTTCTTGTTGGGATTGAATCCAACCTGGGTTTCCATAAATCCAGGGTCTTTGTGGCTATAAATAGAGGCTAGAGGCCTCATGTATTATATCCCTAAGAAATATATCCAAGAATTCTTCAAGTTCTCTCTTGTAATAGTTGTATTGATTGTTGAATCAATAAGATCTCTCTCTCCCTTGCCCCGAGGACGTAGGCACGTTGGCCGAACCTCGTTAAATTTGTGCGTTGATTGATTTTCTCTATTGATTGTTGTTCATGCTGTATTGGTTGTTTCTCCGGCTGCATCGAGTCTCCTCCAGTTAGGCGGATTCCTCAAGCTTCAGTGGTGGTTGTTGTGTTTCTTCTTCCGTGAAGCGCTGCGCACAACGAGTGGTGTCGGGGGCACAACATGTCCAACCTACAAGAAACCCAATGAGGAATCATTAATCGTCTGTTTTATTCAATATTTACATAAAATGAGCAAAACTTGTGAAAGAAAATTTAAAGAAAAAGAAGAAGAAGAAGAAGAAGACGAATTAAAGAAGTACCTTGGAAGCATTGAGACTGACTCTGTTCCAACTTGAAACGGCGGATTCAGGCTTCAAGAAATTAAAGAAAGAAACCGTAATGTGATTCAAGCGAGCAAAGTCCAAAGCTTGTCACCTTCAAAAAATAGGAAAAAAAATGAAGATTTTGTAGGGAAAAAATAATAACAACAACAACAATAATCCTCCAATCTCGCGCTCGCACTCACCAGAGCTCCTCCACGATGACGGCGGAGTCTGCTAACCTCCGCCTGGTCCGGTAGCTCCTGTACACCTTCTGAACCGTGGTAGCCGCCACCGTAGATTCCGATCTCTCAGCGACCGGCGACCGAAGAATCTTCGGTGTTTCCACGTCGAGATTCGCAAATGCGATTGCGGGCGGCTGCAGATCCAAGGTAACGGTCGTCGTCTCGACCTCCATTTTGTTTTGAAGAGAAATTTACGTGAAAATTTTTGGTTTAAAGTAAGAAGGAAAGAGAGAACAGCAAGAGTCTATATAGAGAATTAACGGAGCCTCGCTTGCTGAAAATAATAAAAAAAAAAAACAGAATTATTTTTTGTTTTTATTAAATATAGCAGTTGGGAATTAAATATTGATTTAATGAGAAGGACTGATGGGGGGGGGGGTGGTGGGGTCAGTTTATATTAATATGTGTTGGGGGAGCACCATAATATTGTTTCCACTACAGTCCAAGCCAGCGTGGTCTGACAGCGACGTCAAAAGATCATGCCTTGAAGTTGGGTATAATAGCAGAGGTTGCCACTGGCCACCATCAACGATTAACGGTCAACTGTTTAGTATCACTTATTAGTAAAATAATATAATAATGGTCTAAAATGTATATTTATATCATGTAGCTAGATTTTGATTGGAATATTGTTTAGTCAGGGAAAAATTTAGTGGATCGTAATAAAATTTTCTTAAATCAAATGAAAGATTACAACAATCTCAAAAATTCCGATTACAAGAGAGAAGATATTCAAACTCAAATTTTTTTTTATTTAATGCTGGGTTCTTTATGTGGCGGTGGAAAGTGAATCTTCTTTTTCTTTGACCAGGTGAACGTCACAGTCTTCTGAGAATCTTCTCTTTGAACTATGGACGGAGTAGCGCAACTCCTATCTAATGAAATCTCAAAGAGACTTGAGGCAAAACAAACTTGTAATCAGCAAGTTGTTAGAAGAGTCGACCTCTTTTGTATTCCGCAGCAAGATATTCTGATCAGGATTCTCCAAATCGACCAAAACTTCCTGACCACCCCCTCTCGACTAGCAAACTGAGCTATTTATACGGTTTCAGGGGTAAAATTATCCCCTAAAAACACTCCATAATGGGGGTCTCCCTCATTACGTGGGTAGTAATTCACCCAGTAATGAGGGCAGTTATAACCGAGACACAAGGTTCTTTTGTTGGCCCAAAGGCCTATCACTCTAGTTTTGATGATGATTAACTCATGTAGTTATTGTACTAATGATCTTGTGTTTTTTTAGTCTCAGATTAGTGATCAAGATCTTAGTAGGTGTTTAGCTTCAACAAAGAATTTAAAGTCAAGTTTTAGAGCTGCACGTGTTGATTCAAGAGCTTGTACATCAAGATCACATCAAGTACTCAAGAGGAGTCTAGCTCTTTGGATCAAGATTTGGACCAAGTCAAGAAGGAGAAGAAGATTTTCAAGTGAAGACCTTCAAGAGAAGACTTGTGTCTAGTTTTGTTTTGTTAAGATTTTATTTTTAGATAAAATGTAAAGAATAGATTAGTTGGCGGATTGCTCAAGTATCTTATACATTCACACACAAGATTTAGATGAGTTTTTATAAAAGAGTTTCATTTTGGAAAAATACAAAAGAGTTTTGGTCTTGGAAAAATACCGTTTTGGTTTTTAGACTTTCATATATACATGTGTTTTAACCAAAATTATTTTAGAGCTTAATGTCAAAAATATAAAATTTTATCATATATGTGTAGTGGATCATATTCATACACTCTAAACTTTAAAAGTGTTTAAAATATCTTGTTTTTGTATTTAGAGAAGTTTTGAAAAAAATCAAATTGGAAAAATACGGTTTTTGTTTTAAGGCAAAAATTCCAAGTTACAAAAATAGTTCAAATTGCCTGCAACATGTTTTGATTTTTATTCAAACATGTTTGTATATCAAAGTATATTACTGAACTTATTTTGTAGATTTTTAGAGATTTTATGGGATTTTATTGAAGGAAAAATGACAAACTTTTAATCCCTAAAAGAATTCTATTTTGGCTTCTGCCGGTCGATCGCACGGTCGACCGAGTTAGAGGTCAGTCAACCGACGTGCACAAAACGTGCACGCCTTGTTTGGCTGGAGGGCCGGTCGACCGACCCGGTCGACCGCTAGAGAGTTCTGCTCTCTAGAAATGGCCCCGGTCGACCGGACGGTCGACTGACAGAGAGCTCTGCTCTCGGTATCCAGGTCAAGGTCGACCGGCCGGTCGACCGCTGGCCCAACGGTCAGAAATCTGACCGTTGGCCAATCGACCGGGCGGTCGACTGATCGGCAAAAAGCAAGTACAAGAATATGTAAAAAGAGTATGGGTTGATGTTACTGCTTTTGCGATTCTTCCATAGTAGCGAAGTTGCTATACGGGTCGTATCCACAAGGAGGGAGAGCGATGGAAGCTTGATGCGGCTTCAAAGTTCAAGAAGAAAGAAAGTTCTTGTTTCCAAATAAAGAATTGAAAAGTGAAAACAAGTTGTTTTCAAGAATTGTTGGAAAATGTTTTGGTGGTTTGTAAAAGTGATTTTTTTCTTAGTTGTAAAAATGCATGGCTAACTTTCTACTAAGTGTTCCCACTAATTTCTAACTTTTGAAAGATAGCCTCACGATGGATTATAGGCGAACACAACCCTTTTGCATTAGAACTATTCACGTGAAAACCGAGTGAAAGTTCATCCTAAAACTCAGTTTTACACGGCAAAAACTCGGACATTCCCTTATAAAGATCCAATAGAAGGCGAGAATAAGGGAAGACACGAGTGCACTAACGGTATCGGCAAAATTAAAAGGAAAAGACTCTAACTTACAATAACAAGCAAAGTACACAACCCATAGATCATCAAAAACTCATTAAGTACGAAGTATAAGAAAGTAAATACTTGTAGGTAAATTAGAGTTAGAACCCTTGTCTTAGATGCTATAGCTCTTGTTTGCACAAGGCTTGTTTGACACTATTGACTCATATGGGTTATCAATCAAGTGTAAGAAATTAGTGGGTTAGTAGTTAGTTAGCCATGCTATAGAAAAGTTAGTTAGCCATAAAAGTAAAAGAAACAATAAAGGAAAAGAAGTGAAGAGGAAGGAAGTTACACTATAACAAAGTAAAAGAGAAGAAGTAAAGAAGAAAGAAGTTACACTACAATAAGGAGTAAAAGTAAATGGTAAAGACAAGTAAATGGAAAGAAGGAAGAGAAGTAGTACTTGTATTATCTTGTCACCCTTCAAATACAACACTTACACACTCTCTCTCTTTCACTCTAATGGCTAAAACTAAATTAGAAGAAGCAAACTAAAGCAACTACAATTCTTAGCAACAAAACACAGGCGCGCGCGCCCAAAGGGCCGCGGAAACGCGGCCTGGGCAGCGTTTTCGCGGCCCTGCCAGGGCGGTGCGCGCCTGGCTTCGGGCAGCGCGTCGCCCAGTCTGTCTTCTGATGCCTTGATCTTCTGGATTTGCGATTTGATACCCTGGGCTGACAAAATCTTCATTCTAAAGTCAATGGCTACTTGGTAGGCTTTTAATCACCAATTAAATGGTGATTTAGGTCTTCTTCTTCATTTGCACACCATGGACCTAGGATCAAGCAAGAAAGGTTTTATTAGCAAAATTTTACATGAAATAAATATGAGGATGTGATGAAATTATGCAAAATTGGAGACTAATCACACCCCCACACTTATCTTTTTGCTCGTCCCGAGTAAAACAAAAATAAGAAGATTATTATACCACTTTCGCAGGTGATGCGATTGCACTGAGCATGTGCAACAAGCCTTTAAACCTCTAGGTTTCCCCTAGAGGAGTGTTGTCTCCTGAGGGTTTTCAGCAGATTGCACCCACAAAATCCAGTAAGTTAGTTGTTAGAAAGAATTTCTCTCTCTCTCTCTTTTTTTATGAAAAAGAACTTTCAATCATCTAAGTAAAAATGACCGAATGATGTAAGTGAAAATCACCTAGAGGGGGGGTTAATAGGTGATAATGCTAATCAATGCACAATTTAAAAATATGATGCAACAATCGCCCAAAACAAGACTAAGAGCCGAATGCCCCGTGAAGGGTTCTGAACTCCTTCCTCCTGATTCCTCGTAAAATGAGTTGGAGGTGCGCAATGCAACCTTGTTGTATGGGACAAAGATTGACAAGATGAATGACAACAAGTGAATATAGCAATGACAATCAAAAGCAAGTAGTAATAGCAATGAAAGTAGAGCAAGAAAAAGGAAAAGTAAACCAAACGCAAACACCAAGAATTGTTATCGAGGTTCGAGCACCCAGCTCTACTTCCCCGCCTTCCCCAGAAGGATTCCAACCACTTCCACTATCACAAAGATGTCACAAATACACCGGAGTACCCAACTCCACAATCTCAAGTGCAAGTTCTCTCTTGGTAGTCAAAAGACCACAAACTTTCTCTTTTAAAATTCTCTTCCCTTACAAAGGTCCTTAGAGAATAATGAGTAGGAATGAAGCTTTTGTGTGCAAAGAGAAAAGAAAATGAAATCAGAGAATTCTTGAAAGCACTTCAGAAAATGAGAGAGAATTTCAACACAAAAACCAAGAAACCAAGTCTTTTTGAAAGCCTTAAACTTGTGAAAATTTTGATAATTTTTCTAGTAACCAAACTCTCCCTAAACACCCCTATTTATAGGAGAGGGCTAGGGTTTAAAGATAAAACATTTTTAAGGCTAATCAGAATGTATTAAAACCAAAACATGTCACTTAAGCACACTTAAGTGAGAAAAGGACAAAAATAAATCTGTTCAGAAAACTAGCCGTTACTGTTCAAACGGCTAGTCCGGTCGACCGGCCCGGTCGACCGCTAGTACAAAGAAAATAACCGTTGCAGGCTACGGTCGACCGGCCCGGTCGACCAAAACAAACAGAGAGCAAAGTGTTACAGTCAGGCAGGTCTCGGTCGACCGTCACGGTCGACCGTGAAACGTGCACACTGATACGTGCATCTGCCAGAACCACGGTCGATTCGGGCGGTCGACCGGCAAAGCCTGACATAGGCACGGTCGACTCGGGCGGTCGACCGGCTCAGGCCAAAAATCAAATTTCAAACAGAATTTTGAGGAGATGAATATTTTTACCAAAGATGTTTTAAATAGGAATAAGTATAAAACATAAATATGGATTTGTAGGCAGAGGATTTTGTATCAAAATATTTTTGTATAATTTATATGAATTAAACTTAGAGATAAGATGTGCGCAAAAACATGTGTGATGGAGCTTCAAACCTATTCACTATTCTTTAACAAAACTCTAAACTAAAAACAATCTAATAAATTATCTTGAGCAATCTTGAAGTCTTGAGCCAAGCTATGCCTTGCTAGAGCCTTCACTTCTATGTTCCTTCTATGATGTCCAATATGCCTTCTTTGCTTCATGAACTTAGAAATTCTTGCAATAACAAAGCAATGGCCTCCAAATATGGTACAAACCTGAAACTTATCTTAACAAACTAATTAGTACCATATAGCTCATATTTGGTTTGTCATCATCAAAACTCTAAACAAGTGGAGAGTGTAACCTTATGGGCCAACAATAAGAATTAGGTTTAACCTTCATAAGTCCTCTTATACTTTAGCCTTCACAAAAGAAGAAACTATGATTTTTCTTTAAATTTAAATTGGATCTTGTACTTCTAACTCATTCTTTTATTTTGCTTTAGATGGATATGCATAATGTGTAAGTGTGATGTGCTTGGGATTTTTCAACTCAACTTTAAATATCATTTAATTTTATTAATATTTATTTATTATTCTTGGTTCCATTAGGCATTCTACTTCACTTATGTAACACATATCAAACCGATGACTCCCAAACCAGATGGTCTTAGGGCACCAGGTGGAAAAACACCCTTCAAGTCAAATATGCAAGTGGAGTAGGCCACGAAATCAAGATTTATTTATACATTATTGTATATAGAATTTTTTTTGGCGTGAGTAATCATGCTTCTTGAGGCACAATTATCCAGCTTTTCTTTTCTTTTCTTTTTTTTTTTCAGAGTTGTGTCTCTAAATCCCAAACATGTGTGTGCAGGTTATGCATATTCTACTAAGGCTAAATAAACGGTATGAGTTATTTTCCTTATCCCTTCTAACTTTTTAATCAAACCAATATTTCTTATTTATTTAGGCAAAAATAAAGATTCATTAATAAGGTTCCCGTAATTCCTACAATATTTTGGTATTTTTATAAAGAGTATGAAATTTCTTTTCAATCTAAAATTTTCTCTTTTTTTTCAATTTTTTTTTGAAAGAAAAAGAAAGAATAAAAGGAAAAAGAAAAAGTGTTAGCACCCCCCCACACCTAGCTAATGCATTGTCCTCAATGAATGCATATGGAAATGCAAATACAATAAATAGGGGAAGAAATGATGTCACCGTCTTCGTGGACTCGGGACGGCCAAGTGCGAAAATGCTAAAGAAATGTCAAAAAGAATGTAGAAGGGGTTAGGTGTATGACGGGGCAAAAAGAGTCAGCACACTATCATCCGGAGTCATAGGCTCATTGGTCAAGAAGGGTTTCAGTCTTTGCCCATTCACTTTGAATTTCGTGTTGTTCTTAGGGTCTGCAATAAGCACAGCACCGTGTGGGAAAACAGAGCGGACAATGAACGGTCCCGACCAACGAGTTTTCAGCTTCTCTGTGAATATATGAAGCCTAGAGTTATACAGTAGAACCCTATCTCCCGGTGTAAAGTTTTTCCGGGTTATGATTTGGTCATGAAAAAGTTTAGTCCTGCTCTTGGTAATTCGGGCATTCTCATAGGCTTTATTCCGTATCTCCTCTAATTCTGAAATCTACAGTCTCCTAAGTTCACCGGCCTTGGTCAGATCAAAGTTGAGTTGCTTAATTGCCCAGAGGGCCGGTGTTCTAACTCTACTGGCAGATGACAGGCTTTTCCAAACACGATTCTATAAGGAGACATCCCCAGAACTGTCTTAAAAGCAGTGCGGTATGCCCATAATGCATCATTGAGCTTAACCGACCAATCCTTTCAGTTTTGTCTGACAGTCTATTCCAGAATGAGCTTGATCTGTCGGTTGGTGACTTCGACCTGCCCATTGGTCTGGGGATGATACGGAGTAGATAACTTGTGATTGATGGAATATTTTCGCATTTTCAAAAACTCTGTTACAGAAAGGTGATCCATTATCACTAATTATCGCTCTGGGGGTGCCAAATCGGGAGAAGATGTTCTCTTTGAGAAAATTAACAACCACTTTGTTGTCATTCGTCTTAGTTGGCACAGCTTCTACCCACTTAGAGACATAATCTACAGCAACAAAAAAATAAATGGTTGCCGAAGGAATTGGGGAATGGCCCCATGAAATCGATACCCCATACATCAAAAATTTCAACTTCAAGGATCGGGTTCAGGGGCATCATGTCTCTTCTTGAAATTTTCCTAATTTTCTAACAATTTGCGCATGACTTGTAAAAATGATATGAGTTTTTGAACAAAGTGGGCCAGTAGAACCCACTTTGTAGAACCTTCTCTGCAGTCTTGCGGGGACCGAAGTGTCCTCCGCATGCAAGGTCATAGCAAAAGCTGAGCACACTCCTCTGTTCCTCCTCTGGTATGCATCGTCTAATAATTTGGTTGGGACAATACTTAAAAAGATACAGTTCTTCCCAGAAGAAGTACCGTACTTGGGCAAAGAAGCGGTCTTGGTCTTGCTTTGTCCAGTCAGCGGGTAATTGTCCCGTGGCCAGGTAATTAACAATGTCCGCATACCAGGGTTCTTAAGAATGGCTAGGATGTGCTCGTCTGGGAAATCCTTGTTGATCGGAGCTTGGATGGTTGGTGCATTCGGAATTCGTGAGAGATGATCAGCGATCACATTCTCTATACCTCGTTTATCCCAGATTTCTAAGTCAAATTCTTGAAGCAAAAGGATCGACCGAATCAATTGGGCTTTTGCTTCCTTCCTGGTCATGAGGTATTTCAGAGCCGAGTGATCCGTAAAAATCACCGTCTTCAAACCTAACAAGTAGAGCCGGAACTTTTCTAACGCAAAGACAACGGCCAAGAATTCCTTCTCAGTCGTTGTATAATTCTGTTGGGCATCATTCAAGGTCCTACTCGAATAGTAAATCATGTGCTGCCTATTATCGATGCGCTGTCCTAGAACAATGCCAATAGCAAAATCAGACGCATTACACATGATTTCTGTAAGTCACCTAGAGGGGGGTGAATAGGTGATGAGCTAATCCAATGGTCAATAATGCGGAATTAAAAACTTCTTAAACTAAACACCACGTATAACACAAGAGTGTAGCCGGATTCCCCGTGAAGGGCTCTGGACTAACTCCTCAAGATTCCTCTAAATAAGAGTTGAGGTGCCGCGTTGGCTCTCTTGGTTGAATACTAGTGTTAGCAAACAATCCCCAAGCATATAACAATAAGCACACAATATATCATGCATATACGGATAAAGACAATAATAGCATGTAAGATATAAAGACAAAAGTAAGAGATAGAGAGCGAGCAATCGCAAACACGGGAGATTTGTTTCGAGGTTCGAGCACACTTGCTCTATGTCCCCGCCTTCAACACTTGAAGGATTTCCACTATAAACCGATCCCACCAAATCACTCGGTGCCGCAACACCTACAAGGCGAGTTCACACTTGAACTCCTTGGACTCTCTAGTCCCGTACACACCGCAAGCCCACTAGCTCGCCGAGGCCGCAGCTCAAATACCGAGTTCCCACTAGAACCCGAAACAATGCGAACACACACGTCCGCCTCCTCAAAGCAAAGAAAGAAGTCTTTGGTGATCACAACACTTTGATCACCTAAAAACAATCTCACAATAACACTCCTATAGGATGAATATATCAATGGATAGCTCAAGTGTTTGTGTGGGAAAACTAGGATTGAAATGGTGGAGGAAAACTCAAGAAAATCACTTTGAAATCACTCTTGATAAACTCCCCTTTAATTGGAAATATTGGCTCTAAAACAAGTGGAGAAAATCTTTTAATAGAGTAGGAAAAACTGGTACAAAATTCACTTGAAAATCTTAGAGAAAACAGCCCCAAAAGTCCTCTTTATATAGGGCTAGAAAAAACTAGCCGTTGGGCAATTTTTCAGCCCAGGCGGCTGGCGGTCGACCGCTGCCTGGAACAGAGAACAAAGTTCTCTGCTGGTCGACCGGCCCGGTCGACCGGGGCTTTCCAGAGAGCAGAAGCTCTCTGCGGTCGACCGGAGTTGGTCGACCGGCCCTCAAGCAGTCCTGGCGTGCAGGTTTGTGCACGTCGGTTGACCGTCCCAGTCGACCGGCAGAAGCCAGACCAGACAAATTATAGGGATAAAAATGTTGACTTTTTAGCATAAATAAAATCCCATAAAATTATGAAAAATCTACAAAAATAGTTTTAACATTATACTTTGATAGTCAAAACATGCTTGAGAAAAATCAAGACATGTTACAAATAATTTGAACTATTTTTGTAACTTAGAAATTTTGGTTAAAAACAAAAACTGTATTTTCCAAAATTGGTTTTTCCAAAACTTTTTCAAATACAAAAAAAGATATTTTAAACTCTTTTAAAGCATAGAGTGTATGGATATGATTCACTACACAAACATGGTGAAATATCTATGTTTTTGACAATAAGCACTAAAACGGTTTTGGTTAACAACACATGTATACTTTGAATACCAAAAACCAAACCGGTATTTTTCTAAAAGAAAACTCTTTTGTATTTTTCCAAAATAAAATTCTTTTTATGAAAACTCATCTAAATCAAGAGTGTGTGTGTGTGTAACATATACTTGAGCAATCCACCAACTATTCTATCCTTTACATTTTATCTAAAAACAAAATCTTATAAAAATAAACCTAGACACAAGTCTTGATCATGAAGGTCTTCACTTGAAGTCTTCTTATCTTCTTGACTTGGTCCAAACTCGATCCAAAGAGCTAGACTCCTCTTGAGTATTTGATGTGGTCTTGATGCACAAGCTCTTGAATCAAACTGTGTTAGCTCCAAAACTTGACTTTAAATCCTTTGTTGAAGCTACACACCTACTAAGATCTTGATCACAAATCTGAAACTAATTAAACACAAGATCATTAGTACTATAACTACATGAGTTGATCATCATTAAAACTAGTGTGATAGGCCTTTGGGCTAACAATCTTCCCCTTTTTGATGATGACAAAACTCATGGAGTTATATATGCATGGATTAAAGTAAAGCTTCAAAGAAGCTCCCCCTTAACTCATGCATCACAATAAACAAATAAATATGCAATGAAAGCTCATAAATATGTATGCAAATACAAGGAGATAAACATGTCAATCAAGGATAAAACTCATCAAATACTTTTTCTCCTATTTGCAAAACAATATTTGCAAAACAAAAACATATATGCATAAACATAAATCCTTCTCCCCCTTTATGTATAAAGTAAGGAAAACATGCATATATACTAAAATACTTCTCCCTCTTTTTGTTAATCATCAACAAAGGGGTTAAAGTAAACACAAAAACAATGTTCTCCCCCATAAAGAGGTAAACTCAAAATCAATCAATAAAAGATATATGCGATATACATTCATGAAGAGGAAGACGCTAAATTAACTTCCCTACATATATGCATTACATGAAGAAAGGATGACAAACCCTAATTCACATAACACAAAATATGTAATGCATAAGAGAAGATGTGAAGCTCCCCCTACACACGTGTACCGCATAAAGAAGAGTTGTCAAGCTCCTCAATATAAGATACACTCAACATGAATCTATATGTAGAAGAGATGTTAAGCTCCCCTTGCATATAGGCAATATAAATCAAAACATTTTTAATTTTCTTATTAAAACAAAAAAAATTTTAAGGTACCACTTGTAGTCAAATTAAGATACCAATAGTAAGTAAACATTACAAATTTTGAATTTTAATTGTAATTGAAATTTTGATACAAATTATGATCTTGATACTAATGAAAGAAAGTATTTTATACCAATATAAATTTTCATGGATACCAATTAAAATAAATAGATCAATAGATACCAACTGAAAGTAAAAAATAAACATCTTGATACCAATTGTAAATATTTTTCATTTTGAACATATGATACCAAATTAAAATCAAAATCATTTTTCAATTATTTTTCATCATAAAGTATGGGAGTGGAAATTAAAGGTAAACCAAATACCAATTGAAAGATGAAATATGAATTTTCTCCCCCTTTATGAAATACCAAATAAAACGATGCATAAGCTTGTATAGATACCAATTGAAAACTAATCAATTGAAACATAGTCATTAAAAATCAAGCTTAGCAAACCAAAATTTGCGATATCCTTGAGCACAAATTAAACATATATGAGTATACAAAAAGAATGTCAATATTGATACCAATTTGAACGATCCAATGATACCAATTGAAACAATAATAAGATCAAGTGTATAACTCATATTACCTGCCACCCTTTATATGCACAAGTTAAAAGATTTTCAATAGGGCTTACAAGGCATAATCGCCCATCCGTCCACCCATGACGGTGTTGGTAGGGGTTTTCAAAAATAAGGTTTGAAAAATATTTTTAGTATTGAAAACACTACCAAATGAAGAATACATAACTAGTTAAAATAATTTTTAAAAAACTAGTTAAAGATCCTTCAAAACATGAAACCAAAAACATATGTCTATCATGAAACATACTAAATACATAAAGTTTGACACTCGAAATCTATAAGGCTAAAAAATAATCATGAAACAAAGTCATGAATAAACAAATAAAGTGTGAGTGCACAAAAATCATGTAATTAGCATTTCTCATGAAGATAATCAATGAAGCTCAAAACAAGAGTCATTTTATCAAAACAAAAATCATGAAAATTCATTTTTCAATTTAAAAACAAACTTCTAGGTATATGTATATTTTTATTCAAAACTAACAATATGCATACATATCCCAAACATAAAAAGAGTCTATGATATGATTTGCATGAAGGCAAGAGACTCAAGAGACATACATGTATATTCATTAGATTTGAATACAAACTACAGATACATGAAGTAAAACATGAAAATAGGCAAAACATGTGTAAATGAGGAAATCATCAAAACTAGGCTATACATGCGCATATAGTGAGTACAAATGAACAATGAAGTGCAGGCCCATTCCTTAAGGAGATGAAGAGAAATGAGCCCAAAAGCCCACCAAATTCTGAACTAAATCAGAATTAATTCGAGCTCAGTAAATCAGGACAAAATCAAGAGGTTGAAAATCGGTTGAGAAGAATCCTCTCAGAATCGATCGGTTAAAGCCAAGAATCAAAGGCCATTTCGTCACAATCCTGGACTCAAACGAGAAAACCAACAGAAGATAAAAGCAGAAGGAAAAATCAGGGAGACCCACCAATAGGGTGTGGCCACCTGGCCACACCCTGGCTGCGGAAACACGGCCAAAGTCGCGTTTTCGTGGCTTGGTTAAGGAGTTAGGGGGAGCGTTTGCTCCCCCACTCTTCCCGGGATCCTGTAGGTTGGGTTTTTGCCTATAATAGCCAGTATTTGCACTGAAAATGGGACAACCATGCAGAGATATGATTTAGCCTAGTTTTCATTTCTTGTAGTTTAGGTTTTTCTTTTATTTTTATGTAATTTGTATGTAAGCTTAGGTTAGATGAAGATTCATGTAAGTAAGAGAGAGAGGCTTATGTTGAGAGTGACACCGATGTACCCTCCTCCTTTCTTCCATCATTTCAAGCAATAAAAGGTAATATGTTTATGTTCTTCTTTACTTTCATTTTCTTTTTCTTCTTCCTACTTTACCTCTTTTGTTTTTGATGAGCTTGCAAGTGAATCCAGAAGCATAAGTATAACGATGTTGTGTGAGTGCCAACGATAGTTCATGAAGACGTTCTCCTCCTCAAGATCCGTATCACTTCATTCTTGCTCCGCTTGATGATATAATACGAATGGGGACTGAGCTCGATCCTATGATCTATGCGTTGAACGCCTCCAAGCAAGGTAGAACATGCAAGGGTTCCAGGTAAGTCATCAACAAAACTAGGTGAGTACTTCTTTCATCTTCTTTCTTCACTTTTTTATTTCTTAGTTTAGATCACCAACACCCACTTCCTTCATCACTCCTTTTCACTTCTTTGTAAATAATCATTTGTACATAGTCACTTTCTAATTCTCTCCACTTTCTTCATTTTACCGTTTTCATTCTAACTTTAACATAACTCTTTTTTCATTTTTATTTCTTTAAAAACAAAGAAGAACTTTCGTTTTTCTCCATAAAGATTTCAATACAACCTTGAACGCTTCTATCGCAAACCCTCCTTGTGGATCACGACCCGCATAGCCACTTGCTATAGCGGTAAGAATTGAGCACTTGCACATCTCCTATTCTAGTTCTAAAATTCTGTATTTTTGTGCAGGCAAGCTCAATCAATTTTTGGCGCCGTTGCAGGGGAGGGTAACGGTTTTATTGAAATCTGATTTTTATTGAATTTTTAGAACTAAAACGAATTTTCTTCTCTGTTGCAGGTTATAAGGCAAGCAAAGCAGGAAAAAAGGATTGCAGAAACATATAAGTGGTCTTGGGCCTCTGTTCCAGAAAACAGAGACCAAGTACCCTCTGAATTGCCGCGTTTGCTCGGCTTTAGCCGTGTTTCCGCGGCAAGGAAGAGTTCACTACTAATTGATTTTTTTTGCAGGGCTGCTTGCTTTGCAAAATTCTAGTTTTCTGCAACTTTATTTCTTATATGCCATCACCAAAAGCCTGCTAATAAATCGACAGTAAAACATTTATTGAAAAAGTTAAAAAATTGATTAGACGTTTGCATTTTAGGCACGTGTCTTTTCAATTCATTTACTTTACTATTGAAGAGTGCTGGAGCAAGATACGTTCGCATTGCATGTAGAATAGGACTCGTCTCTTGGTTGATTTATATCGCTTTGAGTGAATCTTGTTTACATATCTTGTATACTTACACAAACTGATCTTAAGGGCATTACCCATAACAAGATAAGGTGGGGATTTAATCACCCTTCCTTGGCCCAAAAATCAGATTCCAAGTACTCACTAACCCGAGCCTAACTAAAAATGAGTAAACGTTGGCCCTAGGGACATCTCGGACTCAATTAGGAGATTATCCTAAGGGGAAAAGGTGTTGGAATTTGACTCCTACCAAATCAGTGTCTAGGAAGGGGATTAAGGGCCGAAAGCCCGAAGATTGGTGGTTATTTAATTAAGGAACGTCTTTGACGGAAAACCTCCCACCAATCTTACCCTGACCTGGCTGATTAGCTTGTGGTCAAAGTCTGCATTATACCTCCCGTGGACAGTCTAACCAGTTAGGAGTCATCTAGGTCATAGGTCTACCCTAACTTAGTTTAGAATTTTTTTCTTTTTATTTGTTTGCTTATTTGTTTATTTTTCTTTGTTTGTATTCTATTGTGTGATATGGCTTATAATAATAATTTTTCCAATTTTAATAGTAATCCATATTACACACCGACCTCATTTTCGGATATTACCAACCTGGCATATCATAACTTTAACCAACCTAGTGTACCGGATTGGTCTTATCCGAATCAATATAACCCATGTCCCAAATCTTATAACCATAATTTTCATAATAATTTCAACTCTTCACAGAGTCAGTGGGGATTCACCTCCCCTAAGTCCAATTTCAACCAACTTGTCCTCCTTCTCCACCTTGTCCACAATATTTTCAAGATTCATACTCAGTTTCACCAATCCAAAATAGAAGACCATCAATTTTGGAAATGAGTATGCGTGAGTCCAAACAAAAATCACAAAATCTGATGAACTCACGATTTCACCACCAATTCCTAGACAACACTTCATCTTTTCATCAAAACAATAAACCCATCAACTATGAAAAGATGCTTGAAGCCATGACTCAGGCTCAAAACGCTCGTAATCGTGACATAGATATGATGGTCGAATCTCTACGTTCTCACCGTTTGACCAGTTCTGATGTCGCTAATCATTCTGTTCGAGCCGAAGAGTCATGTTGTTTTGGAAATCAAGGTTCCATTTCAGAACAATCATTTGAACTTGCCCAAACTCCAAATTTTGAAAAGAATATTGACAGTTTGGCAAGTTATCCTTTTCCTGAAATCGAACTTGAAAATGAATATGATCATGAACCTCAACTTAGTGATTCAATTTTACTTCCTGATTCAATAATGACTCCGGTGTCTTCACCTGATTTCAATCTTTTCCCCGAGTCAACATTGGATCCTGTGCCTATTCATCATGAAATTGAATCACCCATCTTTGAGGATCATATTGAACTTGACCAATTTAACACTTTTGAAAATCCTATTGACAAATTGACAAGTTCTCATTTTTATGATATTGAACTTAATGAGAAATGTGACCTAGATTCTCAAATCTGTAATCCAGTTCAAATTCTCGAATCAATATTGACTCCTGTTTTGTTACCTGACTTGAGTAATATTTTAGAGTCAGTTTTGATTCCCACACCTATCATTCCTGAACTTGAATCACCAATATTAGGTCACATTCCATTGTTGGAAAATAAATGTGGACTTATGTTTCAACTTCTTGACTTGGACCCGCTTCTTGAACCAATCTCGACTCCTGAACCTTTACTTGACTTAAGTCACTTTTCTGAGTCGGTATTAGTTCCTGTACTTCCTGAGTCCAAGTCAATCATTCTATCTTTTCACACTCCTTTCTGGGACGAGGTGGTTGACAAATTTGACTCCGAAATTAATTATGGAATTTGGAAATTAGATGGGGTTAAATTTTTAATAAAAATCCTTCATGGATACATCATTTTAATGGGTTATATTAGAAAAATTTCTGGTGGGTTCCCCCGAACTTTAAAAAAGTCGATTGGGCCGTATTTCGTGGACCAATCAGACCACCACCGGAACCACCACCTTATGGTAACATTTTTCTTCCCTTTCTTTTTTCATGCATCTATGCATTAATTCACACATTGAGGACAATGCATGAGATAGGTGTGGGGGAGGGTCTAACATAACTTAGTTTTTTCTTTTTATAAAAAAAAAGTTTAACATTTTCTTTGCTTTTAAAAACTTTTTGAAAATAGAAACAATATTTTGACATATTTTTTTGTAAGAAATTAAGTCAATTTTAAGGAATAGGAAAATCTAAATTAGGATTTCTTATACTTGGTCAAATAAAATTATTTGTTTTATTTTTAGGATTAGGAAGAAAATTTGTCAAAGTAATTTAGTCTTGATCTTTACCTTGATGAAATATGCACACTTCATACACTTACACACTTAGGGTTCAAAAACAAAGATTCTTATGCCTTATAAAAAAATATAAAAAAAAGGAAGAAAAAAATAAACAAATCTAATTATTGATTAGCTAGGTGCTTTGGCCTAAGAAGCCTTAGTATTTATGCGAAAGATGATTAGACAAGTTAGGAAAAAAAAATTTCCTCTGATTAAGCTGGGTATTTGTGCCTAATAAAGCATAAGTATTCACGCCTAAAAGTGGTTCATATAATAAAATCCTTAGTTTTGTGGCCTTGTTTGCTCGAGTCCTTAAGTCCTTGGGGTGTTTTCTCACCCGGTGCCCTAAGACCATTTGGTTTGGGAGTCATCGACTAAAGGCTCGTTACATGGGCAGATTAGAAAGCCTAATAGAACTAAGGAATAATACCACCAAAAAAGAAAAAAAACTATATATATATATATATAATATATATATATATATATATATATATATATATATATATATATATATATATAAATAAGGCATAAGAATTAGAGTTAATGAACCCTTAGTCAAAGTTTCACAGTCACAAGGTGCATATGACTTAGGGTAAGTAATAGACTAGATGAGAAGTACAATTTGACTCCTTACTTTGATTGATAACAAATTTTGAATAGAGACTAAGTTTAGGAATGAAAAATTCAGCTTTCCTATAACTTATCGATTACTTAAATCTTACATTATATTTCAAATATTTTTCTCTTTCAAAATGCTTTTCAAAAATACTAACTCTTTGTTTCTCTTTCTTTATGGATTTTGTGGGTGTAATCCACTGAAAACCCTCACGAGACAAAACTCGTCCTCTAGGGGAAACCTAGAGGTTTAACGGCTTGTTGCACATGCTCAGTGCAATCGCGTTGTATGCGCCGGAAAGAAGAGGAGACAGTGATGGGTATAAAGATTTCCTTGAATCAAATGAAACTATTACAACAGACTTTTCCTTCCAGTTACAAGGGAGGGAGGATGTTGAGTCTTGAATCCTCCTTTGTTTAAGGCTGGGTTCTTCGTGTGGCGGTGGAGAGTGAGTCTTGTTCTCCGTTGACCGGATGACCGTCGGGACCGTCGGGGGATCTTCTCTCTGGGTGGTAGAAAGAGTAACACAGCTCTGTCTACCAAAACTCTCAAAGAGAAGGTAGGCAAAAGAGCAGCTCGTACGCAGCAAGCTTGACGAAGAGTCTTCTCTCTCTCTCTTTGTTGATGATCTCCTCTTTGTTTTTACCGCCCCCCTCTCTTCTTTTCTGATTGCCGATTGCCGATCGCCGATCGCGATTCCCTCGACCTCATAGCAAACGAGACTATTTATAGAGGTCCTAGGGGGTGAACGTGCCCCCTGAAAACGCTCCACAATGAGGGGCCACTTCCCCGCTACTTGTGCGGTGACTGGCCCCATAATCCGGATGGTTACAACTGAGGCGCGGAGTTTAGACCCACGCGCCTTGTTGCTGAGACGCGGGTGTCTAGCCAACGCGCCTTGATGCTGAGACGCGGGTGTCTAGCCAACGCGCCTTGATGCTGAGACGCGAGTGTCTAGCCAACGCGCCTTGATGCTGAGACGCGAGTGTCTAGCCAACGCGCCTTGATGCTGAGACGCGGGTGTCGAGCCAACGCGCCTTGAACTTGAGACTCTGCTTTTATTGGCTTGTCTTTTAGTGACTTTTAGACAGCCTACAGAACCCCCTCTAAAGTTTTCGATATTCCGCAGTTAACTGGAACGGATTTTGAAATACTTTGGACTCTAGCTGAATTCACCTTCATGACTGGACTGTTGATGCTCCGGTTTCGATCTTATCTGGAGTTGGTCTTCATGAGTGTACTGTTGAACTCTTTGAAACCACCAGAGTTGATCGTGTCGAGTGTCTAGATACACAGTCTAAACCTCCCCGATTGCTTTTTAAGTCTGTCGTGGGTGTGCTTTAAGCCTAGAGTGGTTGGTCTTCTGCTTGTGCCAGTGTACTGTTGAACTGATTTGCAGAAGCAGGAGGCCGAACGCAGGTTCCTTTTGAAAAGCAGAGATGGTACTGCTTTAAAGACGCGACTTCCATAGGGTGCGTCTTTTGGCAATAGAAACGCGACTGATCTTCCATAAGGCAGACGCGATGTTAGGCCCGCTTGGACGGACGCGGACTTAGGAAAGACGCACCTCTAATAAAGACGCGATTTTCTGAGCGCAACGCGACTTTCTGGGTGCATTTATGGTGGTGCTGACGGGGCACGACCATCGAAGAGGCGTGTCCGTTGGGTGCGAATCTGTGCCATGTCATGATTGCGCTGCCAGTTGGCCTGGGGGAACCAGCGGGATTTCACCTTTTGGCGCGCGGGTCATGATTACGCTGCCAGTTGGCCTGGGGAACCGGCGGGATTTTCACCTTTTGGCGCGCGGGCTTCCTGGTTCATTAAATGATTCGCTCCACGTGTCGAATGATGACTCGCTGCGGAGCCATGGTCATGATCTTCGCTGCAGAGAAACTGATTTGCTCCACGCGTCAAGCGATGACTCGCTGCAGAACTAATCGAGCCACGCGCCGCGTATCTTCGTGAATCCTTGTGCCTATAAAAGGCAACAGTTGGAGAGAATCTCTTCTTCTCCGAACGCACTTGCTTAGAGAATTAAGAAAGAGAATTTTTCTTCTCTGTTCATCTCTTGAACTATTCAACTCCGTTACTGGATTTTTGAACGGTTCATCTCCATTGCTAGCGATGACACCCAAGACCAAGCCAACCGCATCGTCCTCAAAGGCGACCGTCGCCGAGGCCCAGAGGGGCGCTTCCTCTGCGCAGGGCGTTGTTTTCCGAGGTAAAATGCCATTTAGGTTAAACTTCACCATTACTGAAAGTTTGAGGAACCCTAAAAGACATCTTTTTGGAGGAGAACCATCAACACAGGATATGAACCGGTTTGATTCTCAGACGCGGTCTCAGACGCAGTCTTTGAGTTGATAACCAAGGCGCGGGTTGAGGTCCTGGTGCCAGTGGGCTCTGCACTTCGGATCCTTCACTTAGAATATTTCTAATTGTGAAGGGTTCGAACGCGGTCTTGGTTTGCAGAACGCGGATTTGATCCTTGCGTTCTGTGCCATCAGCTGCCGATTTTGATGAATCTGGCACCTGAGTCCAAGCACTTAGAAAAAATTTTGTAAGTCTTGGTTTGCAGAACGCGGATTTGATCCTTGCGTTTCTTTCATCTTGACGCGGATTTGCAGGTCTGGACGCGGATTTGATAATTCCTGCGTCCAGTATCTCTTCTGCGTCTGGGCGTGGATTTGCAGGTCTGGACGCGGACTTGATAATTCCTGCGTCCAGTATCTCTTCTGCGTTTGAACTGCAGACACTTGGTATTTTTTTCTTTTATTTCGGATAAGATGTCTGATCAAGTGCCTTTTTCTTTTGCAGTGCCACACCCTACTGCCCTACTCGCCAAGAATCGCTATTTTGGACATGTAGGAGGTGCCGACCATAATTTGACCTTTGTGCTGCAAAGGACTGTACCTGTGACTGCTGACCGGTCGCAGGAGCGCAAGAAAAGGCTTTCTGATGTTGACAGGACAACCCTTCGGGCGCTTATGACTAATGCAGCATTCCAAACGGATGCTCGCGTCAAGCTAGAGAAGCCTGCCTTCTTCTTCGGAGATCGTATTGGCGATGGCGGCTATTCCACGTATGATGAAAATTATAGATGGCTCCGTCAGATAGGGGATAGAAGATTCTTTCTTCCAGACATGGAGAGGATGTTCCCGCTGTCTTACCTCCAGCACATGTCCGTCCCGCGGAAGATGAAATGGGACGTTTCCCGCTACGTCCCTGAGGTTACCCTCGGTGACTTGGGCTCCCAGAGGGTATACCGTCATGACAGTCATGATAGGGCGGTTCTCGGCCTGTTCCCCGGGTCGCGCAAGTCTGATCTCCCAGTCGGGGAGATACCAAACTCGGCACTACTTTCCTCAACTCGTTCATGCAAGTAGAGGGTGATTATCCGGTCGAGTTTCGCGCGCCCGGGTGGGTTCATACCACTGAGAAGTATTGGTGGTACAGGATGGTGAGCTTCGTCCTTGCCAATCTTGGAGATCTGCTGGAGCATGTGGGGCTGTATTCAGCAGTCAGGGCCGTGCAGTGGGGAATCCAGCCGAGTTCTCAGAACTTCTTCGGGATCCTGGAGCGTTACAATCCTTTGACGGGGACATTCTTCACCCCGGTCGGAGAGATGGGCCTTGCCCTGCACGAGTTGCATGAGGTCTCGGGGCTGGCAACAGGGGATTCTCCTTATGAGGAATATATCCCAACCACCGAGGAGCTCAACCTTATGAAGGAAAGGTCTCCTCAAATATACGAGACTTATTGGGAAGTGTTATGCCACTTCCATATTTGCGGCCAGCTAACCACTTTGAGGTCGGAGGAGTCAAGCAGCTGTCTTGGGCCAGCTACTTGTTTAACGGTATCAACAAGAAAGACCATCCGGTCACCCGACTGGTTCCCAGCTCCGACGAGGAGATTGAAGACAGGATCACCCAGGCTCCTGAAGGCTTCTACACCACAGTTTCGAACGAGGACGGTTTCGAACCTGATATGGTTTTCGAAAGCTTTCATAATCAAGCCCGGATTCCTATCTCCGATCGAGCACTGTTGGCGGGCTTCTTGATGTTGTGGTTGAAGCGCTGTGTGGTACCCACGCTGCCACACGAAGTCATTGTCGCCGATGTAGTGTATCCGACGGTGCTCTTGGCCTATGGTAGACCCGTAGCCCTTCTCCCGGCCATGGTGGCTGGCATTCAGAGCGGGTTGTGGGCGTTAACCCACAGCTTCTGTGAGGCGGGAAAGGCTATCGACTCTCAGGGGAAGCCGATCGTTGATGCAGAGGGGAAGCCGACGGTGAAACGCCCCAACCCTCGGGTCGAGTTGCCATACACATACCTGATGGCTTGGTATGTGATGCACTGTCCCTCCTTGATGACGCCGGTGCCCTGGAGTGAGGGTTTTGTCCCTTTCGTGCAGCGGTTGGAGAGTTCGGACTGGCGTAATTCTTACATATATTACGTCCGGAAATGCATTTCAGATGCTACGAACTACCAGCTGAACCGCTGCTTCCCCGAGATCCCTGGTGCATCTTTCGGGGATCTATTTATTGATTCTGTGGGCCCAGATGACTACACGAAGCTATCCGCGGGAGTTTTCTGGTGGTTGGTCAATATTCGGCCCGGGTATGTGCTCTTCCGACAAGGGACTTCATGCACGATCGAGCCGTATATGCCGAGTCGTTTTGCCCGTCAGTTTGGCTATGATCAACTCTACGTTGGCAATCCCAATGCCCAACTCGCCTTCGACGGGATTTGTTCGAAGGTGCTCGGGCTTGGTATTACAGTGTGGCCGGAGGGACGGAAGCAACTTTCCGCTGCCTATCGAGGGGCCAAAATGCCGTATGAGGTTCAGCTTCTGCACCTGGTACTTCCGGGTCAACCAGACACCATACTTTGTTCCGGAGTATTCATGCATTGAGAGTATCAATGCAAATCTCGAAGCAAAGTCGGGGTCCGGGAAACGCTCGCGAGGTGTTGAGCAGTATCTGAAGGCTCTGAGGGAGGTCGGGAGAAGGTCAAGGGAGGAGCCGCGAGCAACAAGGGCGGAGTCGCGACCAACAAGTGCGGAGCCTCGACCAACTAGGGCGGAGCCGCGACCAGCCAGGGCTCGACAGGCGGTGGGCAAGCGTCGTCAAGGCTCTACTTCCACTCTGAGCCTGCCCCAAAGAAGGTTCGGAGAGGCTTGACGGCGGCAGTTTCTCTATCTGCGGACATCCCTTCTGGTGTTGGGGAGCCAGGGGAGGAAGAGGTGGACAAGGATGACACTCCCTTAGTCCATGCCCACAGGTTACACCGCAGGAGCCTCAGGATTGCAGAGGAAGGGGAGCCTGCGGACAGGCCCACCGCCACTGACGAGACCGAGGAGCTCGAGGTCGATATAATGACCGGATGCGATGTTGAGATTTCGGGGATCTTAGCTCAGCCTGAGTCTTCCTCAGCTCAGAGGAGGGATGAGGCACAACAGCCTGGGTCTCCTTCTGTCTTCGTCTCCAGTCCTCGGATGGTTGACCCCAGCCCTACCACTGGGGTGTTTAGAGACAAGGCTCCGGCAACCGAGGCCTCTCACGTTGAACTGTCGTCTTCCTCATCCGACACGGAAAGCGACTTTGAGGATGAGATCGACTATGGTAACGAACCTGCTCCTCCTGATCCGAGCAAATTCTCACATATCTCGGAGGAGGAAATACGTGGGTGTGAGCCGGCGACGACGTCACCACCAGCGGTTGCTCCTGCTGAAGGTACTCTTTTCACCTTCTGACCTGATTTCCCTTTTCATTTTGAAGAGGAGGCCTTAACATTCTCTTTTATGCTGCAGGATTGGCTGAGGATACCGAGGCTGCAACCTCCTCACATATCGAGGAGATGGTGCAAGAGTTGACCCAACGGAGGAAGTCGAGACTCTAGCCACCGGGATGCCTCCAGAGAAGGCAACGACTGAAACCGGGGAGACTTCCACTCCGCGGGATGATGAGGCAACCACTGAAGTCAGGGAGGCTTCTACTCTGCAGGGTTCGATGCCTCCAGAGAAGGCAACGACTGAAACCAAGGAGACTTCCACTCCGCGGGATGATGAGGCAACCACTGAAGCCAGGGAGGCTTCTACTCTGCAGGGTTCGCCCAAGGATTCGACACTTCTGGACCTCCAGCTTGGTAAGGAAGTTTTAATGTCTTGACTGTTTCTCTCTTCACCATTATGGCTAATGTTGAAATAATTTGCAGAGAGAACTTAGGGGGCCCAGGTAGAGAGTCTGGCGATCAGTGTCCCTCCAGAAGGCCATACGGCTCAAGCCTCTGCTGAGGTTTTTGAGGAGGCCGAGCTCACTACCCTGTCGTCAGCTGTGGTGGTTCCTGCAGAGGTGGTACCCCCAGAAGTGCCATTGATGCTCTTGTTCCTGCCGTATCCGTGGTCAGCTCGACTCTTGCGCCAACAAGGGGATCGGGGAGCACTTCGGATGATGATATCATGGAGCTTTTGACACGCCAGGCGGTGCAGCAGTTCCTTAGCTCGATGCGAACATGCATCGACTTCGTCCTGACTAGGGGTAGCTCCCTTGAGTTCGCCCAGATGTTTCTCGGGAACCAGGTCGAGAACATCAAATTGGCCGGAGGCCCTTCGCTAGCTCAGGCAAGTCAGCTGCTGGTGGATCAGCTGGGACAGCACCTGAGGGAGCTTCGATCCCTGGAGGACGATGTCGGTTCATCTCATGAAGCCCAAGAAGCGCTGAATAGGCTCCTTGTCGCTCAAGAGCAGGAGCGAAAAGAGGTGGAGGAAAAGATAGCCGATAACACTCGCCTCCTTGAACGTGTCCAGGCTGATCACCAAAGGCTGGCGATTGAGTCCGAGGAGTCAGAGACGATCATACAGGCTGCAAAGCAGGCTATACTTGACTCTCGGGCTGTTATAGCCAGAGCTGAGGCCATGATCGTTTCAACGAACAGAGACTTGCTACCTCTGAAAAGAGGTTAGCGGAGTTAGAGGTTGCCAAGGCGCAAGCTGAAGCGGACCTCTCTGTTCGTTCGTCCGAGCTGGAATCCCTCCGAGTGCAAGCACAGGGATTTTTGTCTGAAACGGATCTGCGGGCCCGAGCTCTCATGGAGGTTGAGAAGGCGCGCCAACATAAGATACATCGCCTTAGAGAGCAAATCCGTTCTTTGGCGGACCAGGACTTGTAGCCTTTTCTTTTTTTTTAAGAAAGGACACTCTGTTCACTAAGAGTGTTTTGTATTAACTTTTATCATTTTTGATATAATAAAAGTCTTTGAAGTTTTTGGTTCCACCTCCTTTGCTGCCTTGCTGTGGATGAATTCGACCTTTTGATCACAATCTTTGATTAACTGACTGTGAATGCTGAACTTAGGTGAGACTAAGTTCTTTAAATGAAACGCGGCGTTCGACCCATAGGACCTTAGGCAGGACTAAGCCCTTTTGACGAGACGCGGCATTGGTTCATAGGGACTTAGATGGAACTAAGTCCTTTTGATGAGACGCAGCGTCAATCCATAGGGAGACGCGGTCATCAGTTCATAAGAACTCAGATAGAACTAAGTCCTTTTTGATGAGACGCGGCATTGATCCGTGGGGACAAATGCGGCTTTGAGTAACGCGAATTTTTCCTGTCAATGAAGACGCGACTTGAGCGGATGCGAGGGACGCAGCCTTGTGTATTTTCCACTAATCTCAGAATGGACTAAGTGCTTTCCCTTAGAAAGGGCCCCGTTTGCTGAAGGGACGCGACTTTGAGTCACGTGGACGCTCCTTTAAAACGCGGTGAACGCCTTCCAATTTGAGAAAGGTGACGCGGATTCTTGGACGCGGCTTTCCCATCTGCGTTTAATGCAGCCGGACGCGGCTTTCCTATCTGCGTTTAATGCAGCCTGACTTAAAGATTTTATGAGATCTTTGACCGTCAAGTCTTCGCTGACGATTGAACGTCAAGTCTTCGCTGACGATTGGGAAACCGGGTCATCCGTTGTTTCCCGAAGCAGTTGTCCACGCGTCGGTTTTTCATTGGACTTGGGCGTTAATGCCCTTTAATGCAAAACCGGCGCTGACGGTTTGAGATCAGCGCCTGCGATGCTTCCCGAAGCGACGTTCCACGCGTCAGCCTCCCATTGGGCTTTGACGGTCGTGCGGTCATTAAGGCCGGCGGTTTTAATTAATGAACCATTAATGACCGTTATCAGGAGTTGCCTATAAATAGGACTCACCCCCTCTCTTTAACAGCGGCTGCTTAGACCGTGCTCTGTTTGAGAACGAGTACTCTGAGGGACTCTGCCTTCTCCCTTCAAGGACCCTATCAGGGGTTTGCCTCCATGGATGAAGGTGCCTCTGTGGATGAAGATGACCCAGAGCTTTCATGCCTCTGTTTGGTCTCTTCAATGGATTACCACTGTCAAGTGATTTCAATGGCAGGAAGCGTCTCTTTGAGCACTTTTTACGTCCGCGTCTCAACGCAGATAGTTCAACTCTTAACAGAGGCTTCTGCGGGTATGCCATGCCCACTTACCATGACATTTTAGATCCAACCAAGTTTGAATTTTAGTATACCCCTTAAAGAGATATCATCTGGACCTTCTTGTGAAGTCGTGGTTGGTGCATTCCTTCTGGAATTTGCGCCGCCGACTTAAACTTCCTTGGACGCGAGTACAGAAGTCTTTGGTACTTGGCCGCGGCTTTACTCATGAAGCTCGCGTTTTAAGGCCACTGACTTGGATGAATTCCAACTCGGGTTGAAGGCTTCAGACCCGAATCTTGCAACTCCTGTTCCTCCAACAGAGAGATGGCAGTTTTCGGCGTCTGATTCTCTGCGCACCTTGTATCTTAGACGCGGATGTGGAGTTAAGTCGCGCTTGCATTCTGTGTGTATCACAGTCTCGATCGCGTCTGTTTTTATTGTCGCAGGACTCTGGCTCGCTGCGCGGATCATTCCCGCGTCTGTGGCCTCTGAAAATAGCCGCGTCTGTGACTTAGTTTTCTTCTGTTGAAGTGTACTAAGCTCTGAATTGTCTGATTCCCTGTTTGCTTTTTTGCAGGTAGGCTTGGTCATTCTTCTTCATGTTCGCTAAGTCCGTGGGAGAATATATCGGACGGCGAACTTGTTCGATGTTCATCCACAAGGGAATATATTATGGTCCTCGTCGTCCACAAGGGAATATATTATGTCCCTGACGAGGAATCGACTCTCGCCAAGGTCTCTTCAGATCCACTGCACCAATCATGCCTGCTGGCAAGAGATGGTCAGGGTAAGTATGGCGGCGAGGAGGTTACGGTGGACACGGCGGCATATAGGATCCTCTTCCTCTCCCATTCCAGAAGTGACACCGAGGACTCTCCATGTCTGCTGGATGGCCTGCTGGGGAAAGGGATGCTCATGAACGAAGGTTGCAGGACTTTCTGCTGCCACCGGACCTCAAGAACACCATTGCTCTTAGCTTAGTCAGCTAGGGCTCTTTCGATGTTTACATCATACACCATCCTGTACTTGGAATCAGGTGCAGCTTCAAGGAGTGAGTGCAACCTCTGAGAGAGAGAGGGACTTCTTTGTACTCCTTAATTGTAACACTCCATCTTATTGTAAGAGAGCGTTTTGACTGTAACACTCAATCTTATTGTATAAGAGAGCGTTTTTGTATCACTTTCATATGCCTGGAAATAAATAAAAGTGACACTTCTCTTTTTGCCTCTTTCATTGTCTTGAACTTTTTGTCTTCAGTTAGACGCATAGAAGCAAAGAGTCTTTGACTTTGTCAAAATTATGATGGTAATTTTAATAAGTCAAACTTTGTGGAGAAAGATTCTATTTCAGGAACTCTCACGATACTGTCAGAGGTGTAATATTAACTTGACAGAGATGAAATTTTGATGGACCTGCCACTTTATAAGAGAAAGTGACAAGTAGAATTGGTACCCCCAGGGAGGGTGAACTTTTATCAAGTGTTTGGGATTAACTTGATTGAGCTCAACTGGGGATTTGATGGAAACACTGTTGATGGTGTAGTATTAACCTAACAATGTTTTTAGGTAGACTTGTTATTCTGTTAAGAGAATAACAAGTGGGACTAGACTCGTGGGAATCTAGAAAGTTTGTTACCGTCAGAGGTGTGATATTAACTTAACGGGTTGAAAGTGGTCTTGTCAGAAGTGTAATGTTAACTTGACAAGGATGTGAGTCAGAGGTGTGATATTAACTTAACTAGAAGTGTCACTGTCATAGGTGTAATGTTTAAACTTGACAGTGAGGGTAATGCTAGAGGTGTAATGTTGAACTTAGCATTGGTCATCTCGGCTTGCATAAGGAAGTCCGAGGGAAAGTCATGGCCATAGGTGTATTGTTGAACTTAGCAATGACTTGGATGCTAGAGGTGTGGTGTTAACTTAGCATCATCCATTTCAGCTTCGGTGTGGAAGTCTGAAGAAAAGTGACTGTCAGAGGTGTAATATTAAACCTGGCAGAAACTTGATTACTGTTTAGAGGTGTGGTGTTAAACTTTAACAGTAATTTGTCAGAGGTGTGATATTAACTTGACAAAGATTGACTCATGATAAGAGCAATTTGAGGACCTGTCATTCTATTGGTGAGAATTGACAAGTGAAAATTTGAAGTGCCAGAGGTATAGTGTTAACTTGGCAAATTTGAAAGTTTGATACTCCATGTAGAGTTGACAAGCAAAATTTGTACTCGACAAGGAATATTGAAAAGCTTCCATTACCAGAGGTATAGTGTTAACTTAGTAATGGTTGTATTTTGTAGACCTACCATTCTGTGGATGAGAATTGGTAAGGGATTTTGGAGGAAGGGATGGAGCCAAGTCCACTTAGGATTTTTAGCAAACCCTCAGCTGTCAACGGATTTGAGGTGCCTTTACCAACTACCGTTTGAGTTGGGCTAGCCATGCTATTCCCCTCAGCATGATGAGTTTTCGAAGACTTATGTTGGGCTTAGAAGCCAACATTTTCTTCTATCCTTAGCCGTCGGGGGCGTCGGATGTTATAATGAAGAAATTCTTCTTACTTTGATCAGAGGTGTACTTTTAACTTGATCAGCGGGAGAATACCATCTAAGGATAGTATTTCTTCAGGAACCTGCCATTGATCGGCATCATGAGTGTATCGCCATTCGAGGTTATGAGGCGATATGACCCATTTGAGTAGACTGACTCTACTACAAATGGTCCTTCCCATTTGGGTTGGAATTTTCCTTTTGTCTTGTGCGTCATTACCATGGGTCTTCTGACGGCTAAGACAAGATCGCCTTTCTTGAAGGTTCGCACTTTAACTTTCTTGTTGAAGGCTCTGGTAATTCGAGCTTGGTAGAGCTCGATTTGCTGTTGGGCCTGCAGACGTTTATCATCTAAGGCCTCCAGTTCCTGGAGTCGCTGTCGATGCTTCTCCTCTGTTGTCATCTCCGCTGTCAAGGCGACGCGTAGAGATGGAATTTGGATCTCTAGTGGGAGCACGGCTTCACACCCATAGACCAGAGAAAATGGCGTAGCTTTAGTTGGGGTTCGCACAGTTGTGCGGTAAGCCCATAAGCATTCACCCAACTTGTCGTCCCAGCCTCGTTGACTTTTCGAGACGAACTTTTTGAGAAGCTTGCCGATAGTCTTGTTGAAAGCTTCTGCGAGGCCATTAGCGGCAGATAGTATGCCGTCGAGGATACACTCTGGATTCTGAACTTAGCGCAGAATCTCTGGAAAGCCTGACTGATGAACTGAGGCCCATTGTCATGGACAATTCGCCGAGGTACACCGAAACGGTAAATAACGTGGTGTTTCACGAACTTGATCACGTTCGAAGACTTGACTTCATTCAAGGAATGGCCTCAGCCCACTTAGAGAAGTAATCGGTTATTGCCAAAATAAACCGATGTCCTTTTGATGATGGTGGGCTGATAGGACCAACCATGTCCATGCCCCACATTTCAAATGGCCAGGTAGAGGCCGTAGAGTGGAGGTACCCTGGTGCTTGATGGATGAAATCGCCGTGCACTTGGCAGGCGTGACATCTCTTGGCATAAGTGACGGCGTCGACAATCATCTTGGGCCAGTAGTAACCCAATCTTTGGAGTCGATGTGCCAGTTTTGGGCCAGGTTGATGGGCTCCACACATGCCGTCGTGGGCTTCTTTCAATACCTCTTGAGCCTCCTTTGGTGAGAGGCACCGGAGCAAGATCCCGTCATGCGATGGACGATACAATGTTCGCGTAATCGCATTATAATAGAATTTGGGGTGCTTTCCTTCTAATGGCAGCCGCCTCTCTGGTGTCTTCAGGCAGAATGCCGTATAAGACGAAATCAATGTAGGGGAATCGCCAGTCTCTAAGCTCTGGACCGGTTGATGCTTCAAATGCTTCTTCGCGGTGACGACCTCCCGTTGACTCCTGATAGTCCTCGAGAGCATTTCTCGGGCAATACAGGTCGTGGCTGTAGACAAATATCTTCTCCATTGCTCCAGCTGGAAGAGCTAAGGAGCAGCCAGGGATGCGAGTGCATCTGCGTGCGCATTTTGCCTGCGCAGTACATGGTCGATGTAGAAGCTTGTAAACCCCTCGGCCATGCGGATAGTCGCGTTGTAATAGGGTACTAAGTCTTCATGTCTGACTTCGTACTCCCCGCGAACTTGGCTGACGATGAGCTTGGAGTCACCATATGCCTCGAGAGTTTTAACACCAATCTCATCGGCGAATTGCATCCCAATCAAAAGAGCGTTGTACTCCGCCACATTATTGGAACAAGGCTCAGTTAATGAGACAGCTCGGGGAATCACATAATTTTGTGGGGATACGAGTACTACTCCTACCCCTGCTACTACGTGTCCCTTCAGGCTTGTTCTTGATGCACCGTCGAAGAAAAGTTGCCATACTTGACTTTCGAACGATGTCTGAGTCAGGCAGACTTCAGCAACTTCATCTGGGAGATCCTCGTAGACTTTGGCTGCCCTCGGATTTGGGTGCTCAGCTAGGAAATCCGCGACTGCTTGTCTCTTAATGGCCTTTTGTGGTAAAAAGCGCATCTCATATTGGGAGAGCAATATGGCCCATTTCGCCAGTCGGCCATTTAGCGATGAGGTTTAGTCATAAGTAACCTCAGGGGGTTGACTTTTGATATGACGTTTATAGTTTGGCCTACCAGATAGTGTCGCATTTTCTGGATAGCGAACACCAGTGCCAAACATTCCTTCTCGATCGGGTTATACCGATGTTCGGCTCCGATCATTGTTCTACTCAGATAGTAGATTGCTTGCTCACGTCCTTGATCGTCATTCTGAGCTAGTAGAGCTCCCAAAGAATGATCCATTGCTCGGACGTATACCAGGAAAGGCTTTCCGGATACCGGAGCTGCAAGGACTGGTGGTTGGGTGAGGTATTGTTTAATTTCCTCGAACGCTTGTTGGCAAGCGTCGTCCCAAATGAACGAGACACCCTTCTTCATTAGCTTAGTGAAGGGTTGGCATCTTCCGGAGAGGTTTGAGATGAACCTACGGATGTACGCCAATCGTCCTTGCAATCCCCTGAGTTCCTTGAGATTTCTCGGAGGTTGCATCTCCTGGATAGCGCGAACCTTTTCTGGGTCCAAGTGAATTCCGGTGGATGTTACAACAAATCCTAAGAATTTGCCACTGGCCACCCCCAGGAAGGACTTTGTGGGATTCATCTTCAATTGATGAGCCCGCATGATGTCGAAGACCACCTTCAGGTCTGCTATGTGATCACCTTTAGTGCGGCTTTTTACCGCGATGTCATCAACATAACATTCCACCGTTTTGCGTATTTGCTGATGGAAAATGGCGTTCATGGCCCTTTGGTATGTTGCCCCTGCATTTTTCAGTCCGAAGGGCATGACGGTATAGCAATAAACCCCCAATGGTGTCCTGAAGGAGGTGTGCTTTTCATCGTCAGGATACATTTTGATTTGATTGTATCCTGAGAATCCATCCATGAAGGACATTCGTTCGAATCCACAAGTATTATCAATCATGACATCTGTGATTGGCAATGGGAATTCGTCTTTGGGACAAGCCTCGTTTAGATCACGGAAGTCGATGCAGATCCGGATCTTTCCGTTCTTCTTGGCACTGGGACAATGTTGGCTACCCAGTCGGGATGTTGTTCTTCCCTGATGAAGCCAGAATCAATAAGTTTTCTGACTTTTGATTGAATTGCCTCCATTATTTCTGGACGGAACCGTCGCTGCTGCTGTTTGACAGGCTTTACGTCCGGATTGATGTTGAGGCGGTGCATGCCACTTGAGGATCAAGTCCTGGCATGTCCTCATAATTTCAGGCGAAGACGTCTATATACTCTTGTACAAGAGATATTAGATCTTTCTTCTCCGAAGGTGACAGGCCGTCACTTATGAAGATGGGCTTAGGGTTAGCCTCATCTCCTAGGTTGATCTGAACAACCTTGTCTTCTGTGGGTGGCTCGCGCTGTTCAAAGCGGGTATCCCAAAGAGCATTTAAATGTTTGATCCAAGGATCTGTATCGGATTGGATCATTTCTTCATTTCCATCTTCCAGGTGGCTTGTCGAAACCATGTTCACTGAAAGTTCCTTGAAGATGTTGCAGACACTGACATCTGACTCCCAAGATGATGTGTCTGAAGAGTAATCGTTGCTCGACGATTCTTGAGAATCGGAGGCTGATGGGACCGGAGTTGATACATAGCCCAACCCCCGGCGTGTCCGATGATAATAATCGGGGGCCTTCCCTTTCGGCACAAAGGATTGAAGCAACGTCCTCCTTCCTTTGCCGAAGTTCAACCCGGGTTTGTTGGTCAGGTCGTACCCCATGCATCTCATTATTTTGAGCGCTTTTGGTTTGTAATGATCGAACTGAGGGGATTCTTCCTCGCCTTCTGATTCGTCGCGAGGCGTTGGTTCAGACGAGATTCGCCCAAAAAGAATTGGTTTTTGGCCTTTCCGTCTTGCTGGAACCATAAATATAGATTCTTGCGCATTACCATTGTCTTGGTATGTCTCGAAGGACGATTTCACTGGTACATGCAATGATGTTAAGGCACCCATTGCCGACCAGAGATCGTCATCTATATCAGTGCTAGTATCTGACGGTATTGAATCAGAAGCACACACAGAAAAATACGCAAAATCTAAATCTTCATTAATATACCAACCGCCTACATCATTGGTGGTATTATCGACATCGGGCTTATTAGTGCCCGTTACAAGTGGTTCTAACTCCCACAGGCACTCTTCTTTCTCAGGCTCAGTGTCAGCCTCATTACCAGAGTCTGGCTCCTCTGGTTGTGGGGCTTCATCCGTCTCCACCGGATCTTGGTACAGCAAAGAGTCGGTGAAATAATTCTCGACCCCTTTGAACGGATGCCTTTCGGCGATCAACGTCTGCACATTTCCACTCCCGTCAATGTACTTCATGACTTGGTGGAGAGTGGAGGGAACGATGGAGTTGCGGTGAATCCACGGTCATCCCAGCAATAGATTGTAGGAAGTGTCGGCGTCGATGATGTAGCATGTCACTTCCGACTTGAGGCTTCCAATCTGACACCTGAGCTTGATCTTCCCCATCGGACGGGTCTGGTTGGCATTGAACCCATAGATAGTCGTCTGGGTGGGGCTCAAATGATGGGTAGGAATGCCGAGATGTTGCATGACCCGGCGAGGCATGATGCTCAACGCGGACCCTGGGTCTACCTGGATGCGGTTCACCTCGGACGATCCAATATACCCTGTGAAGTACAGGGGTCGATCATGCTTCCCTTTCACCTGCATATCATCTGCCGTGAAGGTGATGCAGGGGGCATTCTGGGAGGTGTGGAGGCAATCCTCTACATCTTCCTCCTTCGGCACCTGGGTCATGAAGACCTCAGCATTTGCCAGAGCTTCTTGCAGAGCTTCCCTGGTCGACTTTGATAGTCTAAGAAGTTCATACAAGGTAATGCGTGTCGGAATGTTGGCCAACTGAGCCAGGACATCAAAGCGGTAAGGTGCCGTAGATCCTTCCGCGATGCCCTTTTGAAGGGCTCGAGAAAATCGAGTCCCCTTCTGCTTCTCCACAGGTGGCTTTGTGGAGGGCCTGACTGGCTCGCAGTTGGTTGTGGAGGGGCTACCGCCGTCTCGCCGTACTGTTTCAAGTACACCTGTCCTGAACGGGTTCCCGCCATCGGTTGGTTGGGCTCTGCGGCCAAGACTATCGTTTCCTCCTCTGAGTCGGTCAGTGAAGGGATATCAGTCTCCGCTTCTCGAGAGGAGGCACCCACCACATTGCAGGATGAGGCTTTTGCCTTGACTTTGGATTTCCTGTTGCTCACAGTAGTCCATTGCTGTTCATTGACAAGGTCAGGGTGGACCCACATAATTTCCTCTTGAGGTGTAGGGACGGGTACCAAGCCTTTCTCTTGCTGCTGGTGAGGGTCTGTGTTGACCACTCTCAGCTCTCCTCTTGGAATAGGAGTTACCCCCGCAGGCGTTGGAGGCTGTCTTCCGAACTGGAGGACCAACGTCACATTAGCCGTCACCTTCTTTTGCTCTGGTCGGAGCTTTAACACCTCCGCGTCAATCAGAGCCTGAAGGATGTCCTTGAAGACGTAGCAGCTTTTGGTGGGGTGTCCCAACATCCTGTGATACATGCAGTAGTTGGGATTGTCGGTCTTGCCGACTTCCTCTGGGCGCCTAGCTTCAGGGAGCTTCAGTCGGTTGCTCTTGTAGTTTAAAGAGCGAATCGACATGTTCCTCCTTGAAGGAATATTGCTTGTTGGCGCGAGGCTGACTTGAAGAGCCACTCGCCTTGCCTGATTGAGGTTTGGCGGGAGATTTGGTCTCCGTTGCCAAATTATCCTTCCGCTTTGTTTGGAGGGATGTGTCCGGCGCACGCCTTGTCGACCTTTCTAGCCTAGGCTTACCTTCCTCCGCTCTGACGCGGGCGACAATCTCCTCAGCCTGTTCACCTTGTTGGACTAATTGCTTCCAGGTGCGGCTTTCAGCAACTCCTATTTGAGCCAGGAGTGAGGTTTGGAGATTGTGGCGGCATGTTTCCACCAGGGTGGCCTGGGTCATACCGCTTGGACACCGGAGTGCCATGTTCCGAAACCTTTCCACGAAAGATTTGACGGACTCCCCTTTTCGCTGTTTGGTAGCCAAAAGGGTTGGCATTGTGACTTCGGAGTCATCTTCGAAGAAGCGTGTTAAAAAGAGCTTCTCCAAATCGCCCCAGTTCTTGATAGAACCTTCTGGGAGCTTCATAAACCATTCAAAGGCCAACCCTTTCAGGGTGCCGATGAACAGGCGTGCCAGGATGGCGTCATTATCTACTACATTCCGGTTTGGGATTTGAAGTAGTAGATGTGCTGGTTGGGTGACCCCTTCCCATCAAAGGCTTGGAGAGTTGGAGCTTTGAACTTGGGCGGGTACGAAATCAAGTCCCATTCAGCCGGGTAGGGCCGGACCACTCCTACTTCTTGGAGGTCTTTGCGATTGGCAAGGGCCTCGAGGCGTCGCTCCAGTTGACTCATTCTTTTAACATGAGCCTTTCCTTGGTCTTGGTCGCCTTTTACTTGCGACGAGGACTTGGACGAGCCGAAAGTAGATCGCCGCGTCTCCCCAGAAGGTTGGAAGATGAGCTTTCTCCCTTTTTCCCTTTGCCCTTTGACTTTTTAGGAGGGGACCTCCTTCTGTCTTCGAGCAGCTGTGCAATCGCCTGCTTGAGGGAGTTGATAGATTCCTGCTGAGAAAGAATCATATCCTTTGTGCCTTCTGGATCTGTTCCAAACGTTTAGCCGTCTCCTCAGGAGCGCCTGTCATATAGGCGGAGGTCTCCTTCTCGACGGAAGAGTTTGAAGCCCTTGATTCCGCTACGGCGGAGTGAGAATCATTAATGCCATGGGCTAAGGCATTATAGTCAATTGGGGGAATGGCCCCAGTCCGGGTGCGAGTGTGTCGATACACCCCTTGCGGTTCAGAGTCAGACTCGGACTCGTCTGAACTGACTGCAAGTTATTTTCCCTTGCTCCTGCTTGTCATATTCGCAGTGAGCTCCGGGTACTCAACGTCAGGGAAGGTTCTCCTTCTGTGAGAGCGTCTTCTTTTAGCTGACGGAGGAATCAGGGTCAGCTGTCTGACTAAAGACTGCTGGTGTACGCCTGATCCGCAACGGCACTCAGAGAGCATATGGATGAGCCGTTGGCAGCAACACGACGAAGTGGCCTGATTGGCACTTCTTTTCTTCGTCAGATAATCCCTCAAATCCATGGGAGGGGGATTGAAAAGATTAGCCTCGTAACGTCAAAGACGGGAGGCATCCATGTGCTGTACAGCCTGGACGCAGGCATCAGGGACGCGATTCTTGCGCCGCAGCTGTTCAGCGCGCGTCTGGCGTCTCTGTTGAGACAAAACGCGCCTGTCGTGTTGCTGTTTGGTGTGTCGGAGCAGAGACACTTGAGAGAGGATGGGCTGTTGGGCCCCACGCCTATGGGCTCGTGCCTCTTGCGCTTGACGAGGCGCAGAGGTCTCATCTTGGCGTTTGGTGAGTTGGTCCTCAGAGGATCTAACTGAAGGAATCTCGCGTTTGGGGCGCCACACGCGGATTTCACGTACTGGACGTGGCGCGGGCAAGGCGCGAGATTGTACGTCGCGTCCAGCCTCAGTTAGACAACCAACGGTTCCAACTTGCAGCTGACGCGCACGTCTCCTCTGTCGACGCTCAGCGTTTCGATTGCGTCGAGGAGGTGGAGAGAGACCAACGACATCCTGATGCTGGACACCAGGGACTTTGACCACGCGGGTCTCTTGAGAGACGCTGACGCGGGTGTTCTGTGCGACGCGGTTGGTCGCAAAGGCAGATGTGCCTGGGACTACGCGGGCCTTCTGAGAGGCGTTGGCGTGTGTACCTTGCTTGGCACAGTCGGCAGCAGGGGAGCTCGAGAAAGCCACAGATTGGGCCTCGAGGCCATTCCCCGTCGAGACCCGGCGGCAGACGCGGGTCTTTGGGCTCTTGGAGCCGGAAGAGAGAAACTCTTCGTATTTCGCCTGGTCGAACTCGACAACGAGCGATTCGACCATCTTCCCCTTATGGTGGACGTCATCTTGCGCCACTATTTGCTTCTCAGTGACAAATGTATTCCCCAGCGGAGTCGCCATCTCTTGTATGCGCCGGAAAGAAGAGGAGACAGTGATGGGTGTAAAGATTTCCTTGAATCAAATGAAACTATTACAACCAGACTTTTCCTTCCAGTTACAAGGGAGGGAGGATGTTGAGTCTTGAATCCCCCCTTTGTTTAAGGCTGGGTTCTTCGTGTGGCGGTGGAGAGTGAGTCTTGTTCTCCGTTGACCGGATGACCGTCGGGACCGTCGGGGGATCTTCTCTCTGGGTGGTAGAAAGAGTAACACAGCTCTGTCTACCAAAACTCTCAAAGAGAAGGTAGGCAAAGAGCAGCTCGTACGCAGCAAGCTTGACGAAGAGTCTTCTCTCTCTCTCTCTTTGTTGATGATCTCCTCTTTGTTTTTACCGCCCCCCTCTCTTCTCTTCTCTGATTGCCGACTGCCGATCGCCGATCGCCGATTCTCTCAACCTCATAGCAAACGAGGCTATTTATAGAGGTCCTAGGGGTGAACGTGCCCCCTGAAAACGCTCCACAATGAGGGGCCACTTCCCCTACTTGTGCGGTGACTGGCCCCGTAATCCGGGTGGTTACAACTGAGGCGCGGGTTTAGACCTACGCGCCTTGTTGCTGAGACGCGGGTGTCTAGCCAACGCGCCTTGATGCTGAGACGCGGGTGTCTAGCCAACGTGCCTTGATGCTGAGACGCGGGTGTCTAGCCAACGCGCCTTGATGCTGAGACGCGGGTGTCTAGCCAACGCGCCTTGATGCTGAGACGCGGGTGTCGAGCCAACGCGCCTTGAACTTGAGACTCTGCTTTATTGGCTTGTCTTTTAGTGACTTTTAGACAGCCTACACGCGTGACCTGCGAAGTGGTCTAATAATCCTTAGTATAATTAATGTTTTGCTCGAGGACGAGCAAAAGATAGGTATGAGGGTGTGATTGGTCGATAATGTTGCATATTTAGTATCATATTTCCATACTTATTATAGAATAAAATCTGCATTGTCCTAATTAAATGTTTAATTTATCTGCAGGCCCATTCCTTAAGGAGATGAAGAGAAATGAGCCCAAAAGCCAACCAAATTCTAAATTAAATCAGAATTAATTCGAGCTCAGTAAATCAGGGAAAAATCAAGAGGTTGAAACCGGTTGAGAATAATCCTCTCAGAATCTATCGGTTAAAGCCAAGAATCAAAGGCCATTTCGTCACAATCCTGGACTCAAACGAGAAAACCAACTGAAGATAAAAGCAGAAAGAAAAACCAGGGAGACCCACCAATAGGGTGTGGCCAATGGCCATACCCTGGCCGTGGAAACGCGGCCAAAGCCGCATTTCCGCGGCTTGGCTAAGGAGTTAGGGGGAGCGTTTGCTCCCCCACTCTTCCCGGGATCCTGTAGGTTGGGTTTTTGCCTATAAAAAGCTAGTATTTGCACTGAAAATGTGACGACCATGCAGAGATAGGATTTAGCCTAGTTTTCATTTCTTGTAGTTTAGGTTTTTCTTTTCTTTTTATATAATTTGTATGTAAGCTTAGGTTAGATGAAGATTCATGTAAGTAAGAGAGAGAGGCTTATATTGAGAGTGACACCGATGTACGCTCCTCCTTTCTTCCATCGTTTCAAGCAATAAAAGGTATATGTTTATGTTCTTCTTTACTTTCATTTTCTTTTCTTCTTCCTACTGTACCTCTTTTGTTTTTGATGAGCTTGCAAGTGAATCCAGAAGCATAAGTATAACGGTGTTGTGTGAGTGCCAATGATAGTTCATGAGACGTTCTCCTCCTCAAGATCCGTATCACTTCATTCTTGCTCCGCTTGATGATATTAATGCGAACGGGGACTGAACTCGATCCTATGATCTATGCGTTGAACGCCTCCAAGCAAGTAGAACATGCAAGGGTTCCAGGTAAGTAATCAACAAAACTAGGTGAGTACTTCTTTCATCTTCTTTCTTCACTTTTTTTATTTCTTAGTTTAGATCACCAACACCCACTTCCTTCATCACTCCTTTTCACTTCTTTGTAAATAATCATTTGTACATAGTCACTTTCTAATTCTCTCCACTTTCTTCATTCTACCGTTTTCATTCTAACTTTAACATAACTCTTTTTTCATTTTTATTTCTTAAAAACAAAGAAGAACTTTCGTTTTTCTTCATAATGATTTCAAAACAAACCTTGAACGCTTCTATCGCAAACCCTCCTTGTGGATCAGGACCCGCATAGCCACTTGCTATAGCGGTAAGAATTGAGCACTTGCACATCTCCTATTCTTAGTTCTAAAATTCTGTATTTTTGTGCAGGCAAGCTCAATCAATATCCAAGTTTTAATAAAAACTACATTTAATCTAATATTTACCACATGAAGCACAAAACAAATAAAATATGAATATGCTAAAAATATCATATATGAAAAAGCATGTAATAAACTAGGAGTTTTAGAGATAGTTACCAACACATGAACTATACTCCAAATCTCGAAAACATGGTGGTTGTCCCACAAACCTCCTTGATAGCGGTGCATCAAATATGTGTCCATCATGTCCATGTGCATCCACCATCAAGGCACCATCCTTCTCACGTTTTGTGAGAGCCCACACCTATATCAAATAAAAAGGTGGGATTTTGGTACCCATTTTCTTTTGGGTCCTTGAGGGTTAGCATTGTAAGGAACCCAAACATTTTTCTTATTAGCAAAATTAATATGATGCAACTTATCAAAACAAAACTTTGCTAAATAGCCTTTGTGGCCACAATGTGTACATTTGTACCCTCTAGGATGCATATGTGTATGCGTGTGATCGTGGCGTGCAAAATGTGCATATGCATGATGTGGGTGTTGTGCATGAACATGTGGAGCTTGTTTCTTTGAAAACAAAGACTCCAATCTAGAGTGGTTAAATGCACATGTGCTCAAAGTTGAGCTCAAACTATCAATTTTATTTTTCAAAAATTTAACTTCATTTTTATCAATGGTTGTGGCATGAAGAGCAAGATCAATAGTCCTTTTCTTTTTAGAAACATTTTTCTTTTCTTTTTCAACAATTTTTCTTTTTAAAGAGTTGTTTTCATTAAAGCAACTTCTTTTTGTTTTTCACCAAAACAATTTTATTTTTCAAAGTAGTATTTCCTTCACAAAGATCATTCAATTTAGAAAGCAAGGAAATATTTTCATTTTCAAACTTTCATTTTCTTTTTCAATGCATGCAACTTTATTTTTAAAAGAATCATTTTCTTTTAACATGCAATCAAATTTCTTTTTCAAATTCTTATTATCCTTTTTAAGCAATTCATATTTTTCTAAGAGTTGTTGACAAAATGATTCAAGCTCATCATAAGGCATATCAACATCTTCTTCTACCTCGGATTCGATAGTTTACCTCAAGGGGGTTATCCCCTTGGACCATGTAGCACACGTTGGAAGCGTCACTTCCAACATCCGAGTCGCTCCCCGCATAATATTATTCTTGTTCGCCGAGGGAGAGAATTGTGTTCCAAACTATAAAAGCCGAATCAAGATTAGCAACCCTAGATAAATAATCATCATTTAGGGTAGATCTTAAAGCATGTAGGGCTTTTGCATTAGCCTCATATTATTGCCATTTAAACATATGAATCTTTAGTAGTGGCAAAATAAACATGAATACCTAGGGCTTTGAGGAATAAAGACATCTTAACCTTCCAAGTTTGGATGTTAAGAATGTCAAAGGTGGGAGGTGACATGAAATCCATGGTGTGTGTACAAATATTGTGATTAGCTATAAAATGAGGATCTTTAACTCTAGGTTGTAAGAACCAAATCAAGAGCACTTGGCTCTGATACCAACTGTAAGTCACCTAGAGGGGGGTGAATAGGTGATGAGCTAATCCAATGGTCAATAATGCGGAATTAAAAACTTCTTAAACTGAACACCACGTATAACACAAGAGTGTAGCCGGATTCCCCGTGAAGGGCTCTGGACTAACTCCTCAAGATTCCTCTAAATAAGAGTTGAGGTGCCGCGTTGGCTCTCTTGGTTGAATACTAGTGTTAGCAAATAATCCCCAAGCATATAACAATAAGCACACAATATATCATGCATATAAGGATAAAGACAATAATAGCATGCAAGATATAAAGACAAAAGTAAGAGATAGAGAGTGAGCAATCGCAAACACGGGAGATTTGTTTCGAGGTTCGAGCACACTTGCTCTACGTCCCCGCCTTCAACACTTGAAGGATTTCCATTATAAACGATCCCACCGGATCACTCGGTGCCGCAACACCTACAAGGCGAGTTCACACTTGAACTCCTTGGACTCTCTAGTCCCGTACACACCGCAAGCCCACTAGCTCGCCGAGGCCGCACCTCAAACACCGAGTTCCCACTAGAACCCAAAACAATGCGAACACACACGTCCTCTTCCTCAAAGAAAAGAAAGAAGTCTTTGGTGATCACAACACTTTGATCACCTAAAAACAATCTCACAATAACACTCCTATAGGATGAATATATCAATGGATAGCTCAAGTGTCTGTGTGAGAAAACTAGGATTGAAATGGTGGAGGAAAACTCAAGAAAATTACTTTGAAATCACTCTTGATAAACTCCCCTTTTAATTGAAAATATTGGCTCTAAAACAAGTGGAGAAAACCTCTTAATAGAGTAGAAAAAACTGGTGTAAAATCCACTTGAAAATCTTAGACAAAATAGCCCCAAAAACCCTCTTTATATAGGGCTAGAAAAAACTAGCCGTTGGGCAATTTTTCAGCCCAGGCTGCTGGCGGTCGACCGGCCCGGTCGATCGCCAACGGTTAGAAATCTGATTGTTGGGGCGACGGTCGACCGGCCCTGTCGACCGCTACCTGGAACAGAGAACAAAGTTCTCTGCCGGTCGATCGGGGCTTTCCAGAGAGCAGAAGCTCTTTGCAGTCGACCGGGGTCGGTCGACCGGCGTCCAGCAGTCCTGGCGTGCATGTTTGTGCACGTCGGTCGACCGTCCCGGTCGACCGACTTCAAGCTCGGTCGACCGGCAGAAGCCAGACCAGACAAATTATAGGGATAAAAATGTTGACTTTTTAGCATAAATAAAATCCCATAAAATTATGAAAAATCTACAAAAATAGTTTTAACATTATACTTTGATAGTCAAACATGCTTGAGCAAAATCAAGACATGTTACGAATAATTTGAACTATTTTATAACTTAGAAATTTTGGTTAAAACAAAAACTGTATTTTTTCAAAATTGGTTTTTCCAAAACTTTTCCAAATATAAAAACAAGATATTTTAAACTCTTTTAAAGCATAGAGTGTATGGATATGATCCACTATACAAACATGGTGAAAAATCTCTTTTTTCTGACAATAAGCACTAAAACGGTTTTGGTTAACAACACATGTATACTTTGAATACCAAAACCAAACCGGTATTTTTCTAAAAGAAAACTCTTTTGTATTTTTCCAAAATAAAATTCTTTTTATGAAAACTCATCTAAATCAAGAGTGTGTGTGTGTGTAAGATATACTTGAGCAATCCACCAACTATTCTATCCTTTACATTTATCTAAAAACAAACCTAGACACAAGTCTTGATCTTGAAGGTCTTCACTTGAAGTCTTCTTATCTTCTTGACTTGGTCTAAACTCGATCCAAAGAGCTAGACTCCTCTTGAGTACTTGATGTGGTCTTGATGCACAAGCTCTTGAATCAAACTGTGTTAGCTCCAAAACTTGACTTTAAATCCTTTGTTAAAACTACACACCTACTAAGATCTTGATCACAAATCTGAAACTAATTAAACACAAGATCATTAGTACTATAACTACATGAGTTGATCATCATCAAAACTAGAGTGATAGGCCTTTGGGCCAACAATTTCAAATGGCTGGGCCCAATTAGGAGCAGAAAATAATTCGCGCAGAAATAAGTTCTTGCTTAAGCTTCCCCCATGACTTGAAACATTCATCGTTGAATCAAAGGGCACGTCCTTGGCGAGCAGGTTGGTTAAGGGCCTCGCGATTTTACTAAAGTCCTTAATAAACCATCAGTAGAACCCAGCATGCCCAAAAAGGATCTAATATCCTTCATGCTTTGGGTGGTGGAAGCTTAGCAATCACTTCTACTTTAGCCTATCTACTTCTATGCCTCTCCTTGAAATCTCATGGCCCAAGACAATCCCCTGTGTCACCATGAAGTGACATTTTTCCCAATTTAGAGTTAGGTTGTCTCAATGCATCTTTGTAGCACTAACTCTAGGTGATGCAAATACTGATCAAATGAATCTCCAGATGGAGAAGTCATCCATGAAAATCTCAAGAAAACGTTTTACCATGTCAGAGAACAAACTAAGCATGCACCGTTGGAACGTTGCGGGAGCATTGCACAATCCAAAAGGCATGCGCCGATAAGCAAAGGTTCCGAATGGGCAGGTGAACGTCGTCTTTTCCTGGTCTTCTGCAGCAATGGGGATTTGATTGTATCCCGAGTACCCATCTAGAAAGCAGTAGTACTCATGTGCAGCCAAACGCTCAAGCCTTTGGTCGACGAAGGGTAGCGGGAAGTGGTCTTTACGGGTAGCTGCATTCAGCTTCCTGTAGTCGATACAAACACGAACCTTGGTAGGCAGTCTTGTTTGTACCAACTCTTTTTCCTCATTTTCTACCACCATAAAGCCAGCCTTCTTTGGGACCGCAAGAACAGGGCTAACCCATTGGCTATCAGAAATGGGATAAATTATCCCATTATCTAATAGTTTCAGAATTTCAGCCTTAACTGCCTCTTGCATGAGAGGGTTAAGCCTGCGTTGTGGGTCCCTCCTAGGGGTTGCTTCATCGACTAAATGGATTCTATGTTGTACTATGGCTGGACTTATTCCCTTGATGTCCTTCATCGTCCATCCAATGGCTTCCCTATGTCTTTTCAGAATAGACATTAAGCTGTCCTCTTGTTGCTCAGTCAGGTGGGATGCTATGATGACTGGCAAGGTGTCCTTTCCGCCCAGGTAGGCGTACTTGAGGTGTTCGGGCAGGGCTTTTAGCTCTAGGGAAGGTGTTGCTTCATTGGAGGCAATCTCTGGGCTTTAAATCCTATGATGAGGTACACCTGGGCTTGATGCCCAATTCACTGCTGAATCTATAATCTGATCTAGATTAAAATTCTCAGCTCCAGATCAAACTCTGCCTCAGTTTCTGTCTCCATACTTTCCTCATGCTCACTGGTCAAGTTTTCAATAGAATTGACCTCAAATGTCTGATCATTGACATCCCTAGGTTGTCTTCCAAGATTGAAGACATTGACTTCCTTCGTCATATCTCCAAAAGTCAAACGCATGGACCTGTTCCTACAGTTGATTATGGCATTGGTTGTAGCAAGGAATGGGCGCCCTAAGATGATAGGAGTTTGAGACCTAAGATTGGACACAGGCTGGGTCTCTAGCACAGTGAAGTCAACGGGGTAAATGAAATCCCCGACCCGGATGAGGACATCTGTGATTTTCCCCTTCGGGATCTTCACAGATCGGTCAGCTAGCTGAATGGTGACTCGAGTTGGGCTTAGCTCGCCCAACCCCAGTTGCTGGTATATTGAGAGAGGTAGCAAGTTAATACTTGCTCCCAGATCAAGAAGCGCTCTACTGATTTCGGTCTATCCTATGGTGCAGGAATGGTGGGACATCCGGGATCCTTGTATTTCACCGAAATGGGACCAGACAGAATTTTGCTTATATTAGTGGCCAAGAAAACTTTCTTGGCCACATAGGCCTCTCTCTTCTTTGTACACATATCCTTAAGAAATTTGGCATAAGTCGGGACTTGTTGGATAGCGTCAAGAAGTGGCACATTCAATTTGACCTGGTTAAACATCTCTAGCATTTTCTCCATGTGCATATTTTTATTGTTGTTCCTAATCCTATTGGGAAAGGGTGCTACAGGCTTATGAACTTGTTCAGCAGCTTTGTCCTCGTCAGATGTTTGTGGAGCAGATTGGGAGAAACTAGTAGAGGTGGAGGCTGGAATGGGATCAGGATGGACTGGACTTTTCTGTTGGTAGACCTGGTTGTCTACCTTCTTTCCAGATCGCAGGGTGTGAACAGCATTGCACTAGTTAATCGATGGATCCTGAATTTCATATGCTTGATTGGAGGTTTTTGGGTTAACTAGCGGCTGATTAGGCAAAGTACCTTTTGGTCTCTCACTTAGGAAGCTAGCTAACTGGCTCATCTACATTTCCAATCTCGATATGGCCTGTGACTGATTGTTCAGAGTTTGTCCCTGATTCTGCATAAAAGCGGTTTGGGACTTTATGAAAGCCTCTATGCTCTCCTCCAGTTTACTGATTTTCTTTTCCATTGTTGAGCCTTGGGAGGAGGAAGCTGGGGCTTGACTGGGAAAAGTTGGTGGAGGAGTAGGATGATGAAAATTGTTGGAAAAATTAGGCCTGGGAGGATTATTTTGGGCCCAAGAGAAATTAGGGTGATTTCTCCAGCCTGGATTGTAGGTCTGTGAGTAGGGGTTGTGAGGCGGTCGTGAGTAAGCCGCGTTCAGGTGTTCCGGTGGCACTTGCTGGGCAGGAAAAATGGAGCACTCTTCAAGACATGGTTTGGTGCCTGACAATATGAACAACCCGGATTGTGAATTGGTGGTGGGTTGATCTGGTTGACACTGGCAGGCTCTTTTATTTCCAGAGCCTCTATCCTTCTCATTAGGGTAGCAATCTTAGCCTCGGCAGCTATGGATGATTCTAGAGATAGGAGCCCTCCTCTTGAAGCTATAGATTGTGAATTCCTAGGTTTTTTCAAGGCTGGCTCCCATTGCAGGGTTTTCTCCGCTAAATCCTCAAATAAATCCCAACCCTGATTCTCATCCTTTTGCAAGAACCCTCCCTGACACATCGTTTCTAACAGGGTCTTAGTCTGATAATCTAGACCATCGTAGAGAATCTGGCACTGACGCCATTTCTCCACCCATGATGAGGGCACTGAGCTAGGAGATCTTTGAATCGCTCAAAGTATCTCCAAAATGGTTCGCTCGGGTCTTCCTTAAACTGCATGATGTTCTTCCTAATGAGGGCAGTTTTGTGAATTGGGTAGAATTTCTTCAAGAAGGCCTTGACGAAATCATCCCAGGTCGTGACTGAATCTGTTGCCAAGCTATACAACCATTTCTTAGCTAGGTCCTTTAGGGAAAAAGGGATGAAACGTAACCTAACGACATCGACTCCAATCTGGGGTATACACATCATGAGGCATACTTCTTCAAATTCCCTAACAAAGAAGTATGCGTCCTCCGATTCTAAACCATGAAATTTGGGAAGAGTGTTAATGAATTGGGGCTTTAACTCGAAGTTATTTCCGTTTGCTTCAGGAAGTTTTATGCAAGATGAAAGTGAAGTTCTGATCGGGTAAAATCTATCCTGAAGTGATGCCATCACCGGTTCTGGATGCAAGGGTAGAGAAGTATTTCTTGTTAATCTGGGAATTGACGGATCTCTCACCCACTCTTGCATGCAGTACACCACAAACAACGTGAAGACAACCAACAATCAAAATAGAACAAAAAACAAACAAAATAAAGAAAAATAACAACAAGCCTTAGTCTAAGGTACTTGGACCTAGACGACTCCTAACTGGTCGATTCTCCGGGAAAGTTGTTGCAGGAACTCGACTACAAGCTAATCGGCCAGGAAAGGGCAAAGCTCAGGAGGAGGTATCCGGGCGGAGCCACGGGCCTAATTACGCCAAACCACGGAGCTTTCGAGGCTTTACCTCTCAATCCACTTTCCTTAGACACCGATTTTACAGGAGTATAGTTCTTGCAATTTTCAACCTCGGTTAATCTCTTAGTGAGTCCGAGATATCCCTAGGTCCAACGTCTATTGATTTTTAGTTAAGGCTTGAGAAAATGTGAGTGCACTTGGAGATGATTTTTGGGCTAAGGAAGGGTGATGAAATCCTCACCTTATCTTATTTATTTGGGTTTTGCCCTTAAAGTCAATTGTGCAAGTGTGCAGTTTATTCACAACAAGGTAACACTCAAAGCGGTAAATCACTTCAAAATGTTGATCCTATTCTATATGAATGCACACGTACCTTTTCTCCAGCACTCTTCAACAGAAATTGAAATGAATTGAAATAGACACGTGCCCTAAATGCAAAAGTCTAATCCAAATTTCAATTAAGCAACAAGTGAATTTCTGTTGAATTTATCACACATGCATAAGGTGAAGCATCCAGGGAAACTAAAAATTTAGAAAGCAATTTTTTTTTTAGCGGCTTTCGGCAACCCTGCAAACGAGTTTGTTAGTACTTCAATTTGAAAAACTCGCTTTTACACGAATTTTTCCGAGGGCAAATGAATCCTCGCGCAATGTCCTTGGCCACCTCTTTCGCTTCCCGTGATAGTGAGCTCCTTGGTACTTCTCCTACACACAAAAACAAAGAACAATCTTTAGTATTGAACAATAAAGCCGTTCCCTTCCCGGCAACGGCGCCAAAATTTGATCGGCAAAAAGCGAGTACAAGAATATGTAAAAAGAGTGTGGGTTAATGTTACTGCTTTTGCGATTCTTCCGTAGTAGCGAAGTGGCTATACGGGTCGTATCCACAAGGAGGGAGAGCGATGGAAACTTGATGCGGCTTCAAAGTTCAAGAAGAAAGAAAGTTCTTGTTTCCAAATAAAGAATTGAAAAGTGAAAATAAGTTGTTTTTTAAGAATTGTTGGAAAATATTTTGTGGTTTGTAAAAGTGATTTTTTTCTTAGTTGTAAAAATGCATGGCTAACTTTCTACTAAGTGTTCCCACTAATTTCTAACTTTTGGAAGATAGCCTCACGATGGATCATAGGCGAACACAACCCTTTTGCATTGGAACTATTCACGTGAAAATCGAGCGAAAGTTCATCCTAATACTTAGCTTTACACGGCAAAAACTCGGACATTCCCTTATCAAGATCTAATAGAAGGCGAGAATAAGGGAAGACACGAGTGCACTAACGGTATAGGCAAAGTTAAAAGGAAAAGTCTCTAACTTACAATAACAAGCAAAGTTCACAACCCATAGATCATCAAAAACTCATTAAGTATGAGGTATAAGAAAGTAAATACTTGTAGGTAAATTAGAGTTAGAACCCTCGTCTTAAGATGCCATAACTCTTGTTTGCACAAGGCTTGTTTGACACTATTGACTCATGTGGGTTATCAATAAAGTGTAAGAAATTAGTGGGTTAGTAGTTAGTTAGCCATGCTATAGAAAAGTTAGTTAGCCATAAAATTAAAAGAAACAACAAAGGAAAAGAAGTGGAGAGGAAGGAAGTTACACTACAACAAAGCAAAAGAGAAGAAGTAAAGAAGAAAGAAGTTACCTACAACAAGGAAGTAAAAGTAAATGGCAAAGACAAGTAAATGGAAAGAAGGAAGAGAAGTAGTACTTGTATTATCTTGTCACCCTTCAAATACAACACTTACACACTCTCTCTCTTTCACTCTAATGGCTAAAACTAAAACTAGAAGAAGCAAACTAAAGCAACTACAATTCCTAGCAACAAACACAAAAATACAACTCTATTCTCTGGATCTGCTCAAACTGAAGACCCTTGGGGGTATTTATAGGCACCAGGGGAAAGGGGACCACGTGAACGGCACGTGGCCCAAAACGCAGGCGCGCGCGCGCCCAAAGGGCCGCGGAAACGCGGCCTGGGCCGCTTTTTCGCGGCCCTGCCAGGGCGGCGCGCCTGGCTTTGGGCAGCGCGTCTTCCAGTCTGTCTTTTGATGCATTGATCTTCTGAATTTGCGATTTGATACCCTGGGCTGACAAAATCTTCATCCTAAAGTCAATGGCTACTTGGTAGGCTTTTAATCACCAATTAAATGGTGATTTAGGTCTTCTTCTTCATTTGCACACCATGGACCTAGGATCAAGCAAGCAAGGTTTTATTAATAAAATTTTACATGAAATAAATATGAGGATGTGATGAAAATTATGCAAAATTAGAGACTAATTATCGACCGCCCGCAGTCCAGACTGCTGCTTGGCCTACAACGGCTAGTTTTTGAGGAGCCTCTAAATTGGGCTTCCCTTGGTCTGTTTAAGATAAGATTTTTGGGGAGTTTCAAAGTTAGTTGTTTTTTATCTATTTCAGAGGTTTTCTCCATTTATTTAAGAGCAAATATTTCTAAATCAAAGGAAAGGTTTATCAAGAGTGTTTTGTAAAAGTGATTCTTTGAGTTTTTCTCCACCAAATCAGTCCAAGTTTTTCTCACACACACTTGAGCTTTCCATTGCTAAATCCATCCTATAGGAGAGTTGTTGTGAGATTATTTTTAGGTGATCAAAGTATTGTGATCACCAAAGTCGTCATTCTTGTTTTAAGGAGGTGGACTTGCGGGTTCGCGTTGTTTTATGTTCTAGTGAGAACTCGGTGTAGAGGTGCGGCCTCGGCAAGCTTGCATGCTTGCGGTGCATTTTGTTCTTACGGGAACGAGTGAAGGGGCTAGAGAGTCCAAAGGAAATCTAGTGTGAACTCGCTTGTAGGTGTTGCAGCACCGAGTGATCCGGTGGTATCATTTTATAGTGAAAATCCTTCATAGTATTGAAGGCGGGGACGTAGAGCAAGTGTGCTCGAACCTCGAAATAAATCTCCCGTGTTTGCGATTGCTCTCTCTATCTCTCACTTGCCTTTATATCTTGCTTATGCTTATTGCTCATATCTTTACTTGCTTGATATATTTGTACTTATATTGTTATATGCTTGGGGATTGTTTGCTCACACTTGTATTCAACCTAGAGAGCCAAAGTGGCACCTCAACTCTTATCTAAAGGGATCTTGAGGAGATAGTCCAGAGCTCTTCACGGGGAATCTGGCTACACTCTTAGGTTATACTTGGTGTGTTGTGCTTAAGAATTTTTAGTTTGCATAAATAGTTTTAATTTCGCATTAATTCATCATTAGATTAGCTAGTCACCTATTCACTCCCCTCTAGGCGATTTCAATTGGTATCAGAACCAAGTGCTCTTGATTTGGGTATAACAACCTTAAGTTAAAGATCCTCATTTATAACTAATCACAATATTTGTTTACACTCACATAGATTTCATGTCACCTCCCACTTTTGACATTCTTAACATCCAAACTTAGAAAGTTAAGATGTCTATGTATCTCAAAGGCCTAGGCATTCATGTTTATCTTGCTACTATTAAAGATTCATATTGTTCAAATAGTAAGTATCTTGAGGCTAACACAAAAGCCATCCATATATTAAAGAGTACCCTAAATGATGAATATTTATCTAGGGTTTCTAATCTTGATTCGGCTTTTGTAGTTTGGAACACCATAGTCTCCCTTGGCGAACAAGAGCAATACTATGCGGGGAGCGACTCGGATGTTGGAAGTGAGGCTTCCAATGTATGCTACATGGTCCAAGGGGATAACCCCCTTGAGGTAAATACCGAATCCGAGCTAGAAGAGGATGTTGATATGTCTTATAATGAACTTGCTTCATTTGTCAACAACTTCTAGAAAAATATGACATGCTTAAAAAGGATAATAGGAAAATGAAAAATAAATTTGATTGCTTGTTAAAAGAAAATTATTCTTTTAAAAATAAATTTGCATGCATTGTAAAAGAAAATGAATTTTTAAAAAATGAGAATATTTTTTTATCTTCAAAATTAAATGATCTTTGTGAAGGAAATAATTCTTTGAAAAATAAAATTCGTTTGGTTAAAAATAAAAGGAAGTTGCTTTGAATGAAAATAACTCTTTAAAAAGAAAAGTTATTTTAAAAGTAAAAGAAAATGTTTCTAAAAAGAATAAAAATATTGATTCTCATTCTCACCATGCTTTAGATGCCCCACTATTGATCAAAATGAGATTAAATTTTGAAAATAGAATAGATTGTTTGAGCTCAACTTTGAGCAATTGTGCATTTAACCATAAAAGATTGAAAATCTTATTGCGAAGGAAACAAGCTCCACATGTTCATGCACATCACCCACAACATGTATATGCACACTTTGCACATCATGATCACACTTATACACATATGCATAATAGAGTGTACAAGTGTACACATTGCAGCCGCAAAGGCCATTTAGCAAAATTATGTTATGATAGAATAAATTCTTTAAATTTTGCTAACAAGAATGTTTGGGTTCCTTACAATGCTAACCTTCATGGACCCAAAAGAAAATAGGTACCAAAGTCCTCACCTCTTGTGTTTGATATAGGTATGGGCTCTCACATGACGTGAGAGATTTGGTGCCTTAGTGGTGGATACATGGACTTGATGGACTTGCATTTGATGCACTGCTATCAAGGAGGTTTGGTGGGATGACCAAGTTTTGGGGACTTAGAGTATAGTTCTTATAGTTTGATAACTATCTCTAAACTCCTATTTTAGTTACATGCTTTTGCATTTGATGATTTTTTAGCATGTTTTTGTTTTATGTTTATTATGGTAAATACTTGTTTAGATGTAGTTTTTGTCAAAACTTGTATATATACGTGTACAAGTAGTGAGCAACATTTGATTCATATACGTTTGCACTTCATTGTTCATTTGTACTCACTATATGCACATGTATAATCTAGTTTTGATGATTCCCTCATTTATACTTGTTTTGCCTATCTTTGTGCATGTTTTGTTTCATGTATATGTTATATTTATCTAAAACTAATAAATATACATGTATACCCTTGATTCACTTGCCTTCATGCAAATACCATTATGGACTCGTTTATGTTTGGGTATATATGCATATTTTTAGCTTTGGATAAATCATACATATACCTTGAAGTTTTATTTTTAAAGAAAATTAAATTTTCATGATTTTCATCTTTATTTAATAAAATGATATTCATGTTTCTTTTGAGCTTCATTGACTATTTTCATGAATATGCTAATTACATGATTCTAGTGCACTTACACTTCTTTTGTTTACTCGTGACATTGTTTTCATGAGAACTTTTTGAGCTTTATAGATTTCGAGTGTTAATCTTTGTGTATGTAGTATTTTCATGAGAAACATATGATTTTTTTATATTTGAAGGATCTTTAACTAATTTTTTAAAATTACTTTAACTAGTTATTTATTCTTCATTTGGTAGTATTTTCAAACTATGCATAACTATTTTCAAATCTATTTTTGAAAACTTCTACCCCTCTAAGGGCGGAGAATGGGCGACCATGCCTTGTATGCTCAAATTAAATATCTTTTATTATGTGCATGAAAAGGGTGGATAAGTATGAGTTATACACTTGATTCACATCATAGTTTCAATTAGTATCAGAATTAACATTTTTTATATACTCATATTTTGTTTTCTATATATGTATGCTTTAAATTTCAATAATATCAATTTCTATTGGTAGTTTCATTTTTCATACATATATATGATTTGTTTGTTCTTGATTTACAAGATATTTACATGTTTAAAGCACAAAGTATATTTATGCTAAGTTTGATTTAAATCTTAATTTTTAATTGGTATCTCAATTGGTATTTTAATAAGCTTATGCATTATTTTCAATTGGTATTTTTATTGATATCAAAATTTACAATATGCTGCAATTGGTATCAATATGTTTCAATTCCAATTTGATTTAAATTTCATTTGGTATCAATATGTTTTACCTTTTTGGTATAAAAATTTATCATATATTTCATTTGGTATCAAAATATAAAATATTTTCTTTCATTGGTATCAAAATGTACAAATGTTTCAATTTCAATTGGTATCACAAATTTCCTATTTCATATGGTATCAAAATCTTGTGATATCTAAAATTGATTTATTGATTTAAGAAAAATTCAAAATTTGTATTGTTTATTTACAATTGGTATATTAAAATTTTATTTTCAAAGGTATCTCAAAATGTGTTTTATTACCTTGAGTAAATATCAAAATTTATTTTAAAGTGACTTAAAAATGTTTTGATATGCATTGCTTATATGCAAGGGGAGTTTAACATCTCTTCTACATGTAAATTCATGTTGAGTGTATCTTATATTGAGAAGGTTGACATCTTTTCTTTATGTGATACACATGTGTAGGGGAGCTTAACATCTCCACTTATGCATTGTATATAATGCGTTATGTGCGTTAGGGCTTGTCATCCCTTCTTCATGTAATGCATGTATACAGGGAAGCTAACTTAACGTCTTCCTCTTTATGAATGTATATCGCATATATATCCTTATTATTTTGTTTTTATTTCACCCCTTTGTTGATGATTGACAAAAGGAGGAGAAAGATTTTGAGTTTATATATGCATATTTGAGTTTTTGCATATATTGAGTTTATGCATCTTATGTTTTATAAAAGGGGGAGAAGGTTTTTTTTTTGTTTTTTTTGAAAAAGGATTTTAGATGTTTGCATGTTTCTCTCACCTTGTTGATGCATACATATTTGTTTAGTTTCATGCTCTTCATTGCAATATCTATTTGTTTATTGTTATGCATGAGTTAAGGGGAGCTTCTATGAAGCTTAAGTTTAATCCATGCATATATAACTCCATGAATTTTACATCATCAAAAAGGGGGAGATTGTTGGCACAAAGGCCCATCACTCTATTTTTGATGATGATTAACTCATGTAGTTATTGTACTAATGATCTTGTGTTTATTTAGTCTCAAATTAGTGATCAAGATCTTAGTAGGTGTTTAGCTTCAACAAAGGATTTAAAGTCAAGTTTTGGAGCTAGCACGTGTTAATTCAAGAGCTTGTACATCAAGATCACATCAAGTACTCAAGAGGAATCTAGCTTTTTGGATCAAGTTTGGACCAAGTCAAGAAGGAGAAGAAGATTTTCAAGTGAAGACCTTTAAGAGAAGACTTGTGTCTAAGTTTATTTTATTAAGATTTTATTTTTAGATAAAATGTAAAGGATAGATTAGTTGGTGGATTGCTCAAGTATCTTATAGATTCACACAAAAGATTTAGATGAGTTTATATAAAAGAGTTTTCATTTTGGAAAAATACAAAAGAGTTTTTGTTTTGAAAAAATACCATTTTGGTTTTTGGACTTTCATATACATGTGTTTTAACCAAAACTATTTTAGACCTTAATGTCAAAACATAGATATTTCATCATATATGTGTAGTGGATCATATCCATACACTCTAAGCTTTAAAAGTGTTTAAAATATCTTGTTTTTGTATTTGGAGAAGTTTTGAAAAAATCAATTTGGAAACATACGGTTTTTGTTTTAAGGCAAAAATTTCAAGTTACGAAATAGTTCAAATTGCTTGTACATGTTTTGATTTTTACTCAAACATGTTTTATATCAAGTATATTACTGAACTTATTTTTGTAGATTTTTAGAGATTTTATGGGATTTTATTGAAGGAAAAATGACAAACTTTTAATCCCTAAAAGAATACTGTTTTGGCTTCTGCCGATCGACTGCACGGTCGATCGAGCTAGAGGTCAGTCGACCGACGTGCACAAAACGTGCACGCCTTATTGGCTGGAGGGCCGGTCGACCGACCCGGTCGACCGCCAAAGAGTTCTGCTCTCTAAAAATGGCCCCGGTCGACCGGGCAGTCGACCGGCAGAGAGCTCTGCTCTCTGTATCTAGGTCACGGTTGACTGGCTGGTCGACCGCTGGCCCAACAGTCAGAAATTTGACCGTTGGCCGGTCGACCGGGCGGTCGACCGCCAGCAGTCCAGACTGATGACTTGGCCTGCAACGACTAGCTTTTGAGGAGCCTATAAATTGGGCTTCCCTTGGGCTGTTTGAGATAAGATTTTTAGAGAATTTCAAAGCTAGTTATTCCCATCTATTTTAGAGGTTTTCTCCACTTGTTTAAGAACAAATATTTCCAAATCAAAAGGAAGGTTTATCAAGAGTGTTTTGTAAAAGTGATTCTTTGAGTTTTTCTCCACCAAATCAATCCAAGTTTTTCTCACATACACTTGAGCTTTCCATTGCTAAATCCATCCGATAGGAGAGTTATTGTGAGATTGTTTTTAGGTGACCAAAGTGTTGTGATCACATCTTGTTTTGAGGAGGCGGACTTGCGGTTTCGCGTTGTTTCGGGTTCTAGTGAGAACTCGGTGTAGAGGTGCGGCCTCGGCAAGCTTGCATGCTTGCAGTGTGTTTTGTTCTTGCGGGAACGAGTGAAGGGACTAGAGAGTCCAAAGGAGTTCTAGTGTGAACTCGCTTGTAGGTATTGCGACACCGAGTGATCCGGTGGGATCGTTTTATAGTGAAAATCCTTCATAGTGTTGAAGGTGGGGACGTAGAGCAAGTGTGCTCGAACCTCGAAACAAATCTCCCGTGTTTGCGATTGCTCTCTCTATCTCTCACTTGTCTTTATATCTTACTTATGCTTATTGCTCATATCTTTACTTGCTTGATATATTTATGCTTATATTGTTATATGCTTAGGGATTATTTGCTCACACTTGTATTCAACCAAGAGAGCCAAAGCGGCACCTCAACTCTTATCTAGAGGAATCTTGAGGAGATAGTCCAGTGCCCTTCACGGGAAATCCGGCTACGCTCTTAGCTTATACTTGGTGTGTTAAGCTTAAGAATTTTTAGTTTGCATAAATAGTTTTAATTTCACATTATTCATCATTAAATTAGCTAGTCACCTATTCACCCCCTCTAGGCGATTTCACCTTTGTAGTTGAAATGCGGGCTTTGAGCCTCGCGTTTAGCCGTTGAGGTAACGCTTGAGCTTCGCGTTTGGTTGAAACGCGAGCTTTAAGTTCTGCGTCAAGCTTTATGTGAGACGCGGGCTTCGGGCTCTGCGTCTAGGTATTGTATGATGACTGAGACGCAAGTTTCAAGCTCTGCGTCTTGGCCATTGTAGTGGAGCAGAGACGCGGGTTTCGACCCTTGCGTTTTGGTACTACAGTGATGCTGAGGCATGGCTTTCAAGCTCTGCGTCTTGGTCAATGTAGTGATGTTGAGACACAGGTTTCAACCCTCGAGTCTTGGTGCTGCGTTAGTGGCTATGATTAGTCTTGTGTCTGGAGTTTGAACTCTGCTTTCTGATGACTTGTTCTCAGTGATTTTTGGACAGCCTACAGTACCGCCTCCAAACTTTTTGATATTCCATAGTTGACTGGGACAGATTTTGAAATACTTTAGACTTGGTTGAATTTATACTTTTCATGATTAGACTGAAAATCATTTGAGATGCTTTGAGCCTAATCCTGTCAGGAATGTGGTCTTCGTGAGTGTACTGTAATACCCTTTGAAGCCACCGGAGATGATCGTCGTGAGTGTCTAGATACGCAGTCCAGACCTCCTCGGTGCTCTGAGCTGGTTGTTGGTATACTGTTGAGCCGTGGGTAAACAATCGTCTACTTGTGCCAGTGTACTGTTGAACTGATTGCAGAAGAAAGGACAGAATGCAAGTCTTGTAGACGCAGAGGTCATGTTGCCTTAGAAACGCAGACCTTATTTCAAGTGGAGACGCATCTCTTACTTTACTGAAGAGAACGCGACCTTCGAAGTGGAGACGCGATTTTGAAGTGAAGACGCAGCTCTCACTTTGTTGAATAGACGCAGCTCTCACTTTGCTGAAGAGACGTGACCTGTGAAGGGATGCAGATTTGTTAAATGCGAGACTCGTGTTCTGGGCGTGTTGCCACATGTTTGGCAAAGTTGAGGGGATGTCTTTCCCTTAACACGCAAGATTCGCGTTCGTTCAAGACGCGCGCCACCCGTCGGGCGAAGATTGGGTCTTGAGACATGCGCCTCGTATCTCTACGGATCACTGTGTTTATAAAAAGATAATAGTCTTTCAAGAGTCATCATTAGACTGTTTTTTCTTCTCCGTTGAACCTTGCATCGAGATTTTTCAAAAATTAATAAAAGCTTAAAGCTTTTCCTACTTTCTTTCATCTTTAACACCAATTTCACAGTTGAAATGGCACCAAAGACCAAATATGTTGCCTCGTCCTCGAGCGTTGTCGCTCCAGAGGCTCAAATGGGCGATCCTTCTACGCAGGAGGCCCCCATTTCAGGTAATAAAACTATCTGAATTGGTTTCCACCATTAAAGGGGCTTGAAGAGTTTTCTCAACTCTTAAGTCTCTTCTAAATTTGAGTCGCTAACGCGAGGCTTATGCCGGTGTTTGATTTTCAGACGCGGCTCTTGTACTGGTAGGCAAGACGCGGGTATGATGACTTCCACATCTTCGCTTCATTAGCTTGGGTCTGTGATAGGTAGTCAAAAGTGCATATTTATCATCATATTTCTCTATTTATTCTTTTATAAAGGACTGCTATGTAACGTTTTATTGTTTAATGTTGTGCAGGACTTGAGTAATTAAAGAATAAATAAATGAAGCCCAGTTGAAGCCTAAAAGCCCAAAAGTTCACAAGCCCACATGCATGATTTATTTTAGTAATTTAGAAGATTCTATCTTATCTAACCTAATCTAAACTTAAATTTTAATTATTAATTTAAAATCTAGGGGAGGAGGAGGAAGGATAAAGTAGGACTCCTAATTGCTATTCAAATCAAGAGGAGAAGAAGGATAGAATAAGATGGATCCTAATCCTAATTAAAATCAGAGGTTCTACTTGAACCTAATTGCTTACACTACAAGATAAAGATAAAGGAGAGAAAATTTGAATTTGTTTCGGATTTGGAGGTAGCTTGGTCTCCAAGTCATTTAAAGAGATCAATGCATTTCAAAATTCAGAGCCTACAATCAAGATCTGAGGATAGATATCTAAATGGACGGACTAGAGGAGGCCACGCGAGAAAGCGCGTGGCCATTGGCCACTCTTTAGCCACAGAAAAGCGGCAATTTTCCCATTTTCACGGCCATATAGTGAGAGCTGGCGACGCGTCTTCGTGGGAGAGTTATACTGGGATTCTACATCTTAAATCTCGTATAAATACCCCTGTAGAGAAACAAAGGAGGCAGCTCTGGGAAGCTCAAGTCTAGGGTTTCTTTTAAATCCACTTTCTTTCTAAATTTATTTGTTTTTCTAGTTCTTTTTACTTTGAAGAAGAGTTGAAGAAAGGAGAAAATTTTGTAATGAGTTGGTGACAGACTTAATAAAAGGTCATTTTTTTCTTTCAATCTCTTTGCTATTTTATTTTGTGTTTCTTGTATCTCTTTTATGCAATCTTTAAATATCATGTTTAATTCCAGCATAATTATGTGTAACTAATTCCTTATTAGCTTGCTAATCTCTCCACTAACTAAAACCTAAATCTATGAAGATAAGTTGATTGGACTCTATGCATCAAATAAATAATTCTTGAAGACTAGTCATGAATTGAGTTAAACTAGGTTTATGGTATACTATTTAATATATTATTCTTAGTTTATACTTGGATGCTTTGATGGTTTAATGTTAAGACTGCTTTTCTTAAACTATACTTTGGGACTTTGATAAACTAATGCTTAGTTTTATCTAGTGTACTGCCAAAAGGGTTTAATCTCTTTCTTACTTTTCTTTCTTGGATTTGAAGTAACAATCTAGGGTTAATCTTTATAGGTTCAACATGATATTTATTCTTGATAGACTAGTGTTTGGTATGGCAGATTGTTAGTTGGCTATACTTATTCTTTCTATTTAAATCTATTTCTTACAATCAATATCTTTTTTTTCCAAGCTAATTATTAGAGAATTCATTCCGAAAAGCTTCCATCGCATCCTACCTTGTGGATCGACCCGTCTAGCCCTTGCTACACGGTTACATTGAGACAAGACTAAGACCTTCTAACTTTAACTCTTTCTTTATTATTTTTTTGTCTCAATCAAATTTTGGCACCGTTGCCGGGGAGGGAACAGTACGATATTCTCTAAAACTAATTATTTGTTTTTGTTTTACAGGATCTGCTAACGGGAAATTTTATTGCAGCGTAGGTAATTTGGCAAATCTGAAAGTATACCTAGAGGGGGTGAATAGGTGTAAGGCTAATCTAATGACAAATGATGCGGAATTAAAAACTAATTTGCAACAAACTTAGTGTAACCAAAGAGTGTAGCCGAATTCCTGGTGAAGGGCTCTGGACTATCTCTAAATTCCTCTAAATAAGAGTTGAGGTGCTATGTAAAGCTCTCTTGGTTTAACACAAGTATGGCACACAATCAAACCCAAACATATATATGATATGAACAATATGATGCAATGCACAATGAGAGAGAGAGTTAAGAGATAGTGGATCAATCACTAACAATAAGATATGTTTCGAGGTTCGAGCCACTGCTCTACGTTCCCGCCTTCACACAGAAGGATTTCCACTATAGCGTCCACACAAGACTTCTCACACAGGGAACCTCCACTGAGGATTTAGGTAATACAAACTGGGAGTACATAACTCTTCTCTCCAACAATACAACCTCTACACAAGAGGTAAGGGACAACAACTATCACCTCTACACTTAGAGGGATGGGCACTTAGTCAAAACTAGATCAACCTCTCACTAGAGGGATAAGGCTCAAAGCGAAACAACAATCACCTCACACTTGAGGGATAAGGCACTTAGCCAACACTCCAACAATCACCTCTACACTTAGAGGGATTCCAACTCAACTTCCACAATCACGTCTCACTAGAGGGATTCCAACACAAATACAAAAAGGTTTACAACTCTTGGTGATCACAAAGACCACAAACCAATTTTCTCACTAAAACAAGATCCTAATAGATAGGATAGATATGATAGCTCAAATGTGAGAATATAAAGAGTTTGGAAAATAAAAACACAAAGAAAAACTCTTGAAAAAACTTCTAGATAGCTATAGAAATGAAGAACAAAAATCAATTCCTAAAGACTCTATTTTTCTTTGATTTTTCCAACCCTTTAAAACAAATATTGATCTTTTAAACTCAAAAACTCTTTTAAAACTTGTAGCTAAAACACTTAAGAAGATCAACATTTTTGCTCTTAAAATTGTTATATAAACAGCTCAAAGAGGTGGGTATTTATAGCCCACAAAAAATTCTGCCGTTGGCAGCAGGAAAGGCAGAAATACCCTTTCGGTCGACCGGCCGGTCGACCGGCCAACGGTCAATTTTCTGACCGTTGTGCTACGGTCGACCGCCCATTCAACCGTGCCTAGCCAATGGTCGACCGCCCGGTCGACCGGCCCCCACCCAAGAGTGGGGTGCTCGCAGTCGGTCGACCGGCCAAGTGGGCAGGCCTTTGTGCACGTCTCGTGAACATCGGTTGACCGTTCTAGTCGACCGACCACTGGTCCGGTCGACCGCCGGTCGACCGCCAGTGTGTCTGGCTGAGATTTTTGGAAAAGAAAACTTGGTTAATTTAATAACAAATAAATCTCATAAATACACATAAATTTCACAAAAATGAGTTCTTGAAAGATCTTTGAAATACAAATATGTGTGACTAAAATTCAACACATATTACAAATTATTTGTACCATTTTTGTTATATGAAAATTTGCCTTAAATACAAAAATCGTATTTTTCAAACTTTGGATTTTTGAAATGAAAAACTGTTTTCTCCAAAACTTATGTAAATACAAAAACATGATATTGAAACAACTTTGAAGCATATTGTATATGGATAAAATCTAATATACATATAAAGATCTATATCTATGTTTTTGACTAGAAATCCGAAATTGGTTAAATTGAAAACCAAACCAAATAAACTTTAAACTTGTGTGCGTATGTGAACTTGAGCATATCAACACTATCTAATCTTTACAATGATCTAAACATATTATTCTAAACACAATGCCGAAGTCTTCTTGTAGAACTCCTTCTCCAAGAGACTCGATCAAACACGATCCAACGAGCTTGACTCCAACCGAGTATTAGATGCGATCTTGATGCGCGAGCTCTTGAATCAACACATGATAGCTCCAAAACACCTTTGTTGAAGCTAATTATCTACTAATATCTTGATCAAATATCTAAAACTAAATATCACAACATTATTAGTAAACTATAACTACATGAGTTAATCATTATCAAAACTAGAGTGAAGGGCCTTTGGGCCAACGAAATCTATGCCTCTGCCCTAGAAAGCAGAGCCAGAAACAAGATTGAAAAGTCGCGTTTCCGCGGCTTTTGCAGCGGGTCCGCGGCAATTATAGCTTATTGTGCTTCAAATTTTGAAGGCTGCTGCAAATTGCAAGAACTATTTTCTGTACTAAATCATTTTTCTCTGTGATAACCCTGTATACTGCTAATTAATTAACAGTAACATATTAGTTGACTAATTAAAAAATTTTAGACTCTTACATCATAGACACGTGTCTATTTAAATTTCCTTAATTTTTATTGAAGAGTGCTGGCGACAAGATACGTTCACATTGCATATAGACTAGAATGCACCCTCTGATTTACTGTTTTTGAGTGAATACTAGTCTATTGCTTTACACGTGCACTAAATCACTTTAAGGGCAAAACCCATAAATAAGATAAGGTGGGGATGTCATTACCCTTTCTTGGCCTACAAATCATCTCCGTTGCACTCACAACCCTAACGCTAAAACAAAAATTGACTAGGCGTTGACCTTAGGTTGACTTCAGACTCATTTAGGAGGTTGACCGAAGGAGGAGGTTGTTCGAAACTAACTCTTGCCAAATCGATGTCTAGGAAGGGAATTAAGGGCCGAAATCTTGAAAGTTGGTTGGTAGTTAATTAAGGAACGTCTTTGATGGATAACCTCCCACCAACCTTGCCACCTACCTGGCCGATTAACTTGTGGTTAGGGTCGGCAATAGACCTCCCAAGGATAACCCAAAGTTAGGAGTCGTCTAGATCTAAGGTTTACCCTTACTTAGATTAGATTTTTTTTATTTGTTTGCTTATTTGTTTGTTTTTATTTATTTGTGTTTAACATTTCTTGTGTGATATGGTTTATAAAAATAATTTTTTCAATTTTAATGGTAATACATATTACACCCCGACCTCTTTTCGGATATTACCAACCAGGCATACCATAACTTTAACCAACCTAGTGTGCCGAATTGGTCTTATCTGAATCAATATAACTCATGCCCCAAATCAATGACTATAATTTTCAAAATAATTTCAACTCTTCACAGAGTCAATGGGGATTCACCTCCCTCGGGTCCAATTTTCAACCAACTAGTCCTCCTTATCTACCTTGTCCATAATATTTTCAAGATTTATACTCAGTTCTACCAGTTCAAAATAGAAAACTATCAATCTTGGAAATGAGTATGCGTGAGTCCAAGCAACAATCACAAAATCTGACGGAGTCACGATTTCACCACAAATTCCAAAACAAAACTTCATCTTTTTAAGTCCAATCGCAACAAAATGATGAACCAATCGACTATGAAAAGCTGCTTGAAGCCATGACTCAGGCTCAAATCGCTCATAATCATGATATAGATATAATGGTTCAAACTCTCCATTCTCACCTTTTAACCATTTTTGATGTTGCTAACTATTCTGTTAGAATCATTTTGTTTTGGAAAACAAGATTCCATTTCAGCATACCCATTTGAACTTGCTTAAACTCTAAATTTTGAAAATCACATTGACATTTTAGCAAGTTATCCCATTCCTGAAATTGAACTTGAGAATATATATGATCCTGAACCTCAACTTGGTGATTCAATTCTACTTCCTAATTCAATAATGACTCCGGTGTCTCACCTAATTTCAATCTTTTTTCTGAGTCAACATTGGATCCTGTGCCAATTCATCATGAAATTGAATCACTAATCTTTTATGATCATCATATTGAACATGACCAATTTCATACTTTTGAATGTCCCATTGACAAATTGGCAAGTTCTCATTTTTATGAAATTGAACTCAATGAGAAATGTGACCTAGATTCTCAAATTTGTTATCCAGTTCAAATTCCTGAATCAATATTGACTCCTATTTTGTTACCCAACTTGAGTAATATTTTATAGTCAGTTTTGATGTCCACACCTGTCATTCTTGAACTTGAATCACCAATATTAAGTCACATTCCATTGTGGGAAAATGAATGTGGACTTGAGTTTTACTTCTTGATTTGGACCTACTTCCTGAATCAATCTCGACTCCTGAATCTTTACTTAACTTAAGTCACTTTCCTGAGTCTGTATTAGTTCCTGTACTTCCTAAGCGCAAGTCAATTATTCCATCTTTTCACACTCCATTTTGGGACAAGAGTGTTGATAAAATTGACTCCGAAATTATTTGTGAAATTTGGAAATTAGATAAGGCAAAATTTTTAATAAAATTCATTCATATATACATCATTTCAGTAGGTTATATTAAAGAGATTTCTGGTGGGTTCCTCCGAACCCCACGCAATTTAGATTAGGCCGCATTTCGTGGACCAATCAGACCACCACCGGAACCACCACCTTAAGGTAATATTTTCCTTCCCTTTCTTCTTTTTCATACATCTATGCATTAATTCATACATTAAAGACAATGCATGAGAAAGGTGTGGGGGAGGGTTCTAACCTAACTTAGGCTCTTTTTTTTCTAAATTATTATTAACATTTTCTTAACTTTTAAAAAAATAAAGAAAAAATTAATAAAAATCAAAGAAAAAATATTTACTAGCCAGACTAATGTAATGATTAACTTACTAACTTTAAGTTAATATTAACTGAACAAAAATAAAAAAAAATATATTTGAAAATGGAAACAATATTTTGACTTATGGAAACAATATTTTGACTTATCTTTTGAAAGAAATCCAAGTTAATCTTAAGAATTAGGAAATTCATGATTAGGATTTCTAAAAACTTGGTCAAAATAAAACAAATTGTTGGATTTTTAGATATAGGAGGAAAAATGGAATAAGTAATTAGTCTTGATTGTTACTTTAATGAAATGTGCATACCTAAAACACTTACACATCTAGGATTCTAAGACAAAGACTCTTGTGCCTTATATTAAAAAAAATATATAGTAAAAAATTCACTAATTAAGCTAGATACATGTGCCTCAAGAAGCATAAGTATTCACGTCTAAAGGTGATTTTATAAAAAAAGTTCTTAGTTTTGTGGCCTAGTTCGCTTGAGTCCTTAAGTCCGTGGGTGTTTTCTCACCCGATGCCCTAAAACTGACCGGTTTGGGAGCCACCGACCTTAGGCTCGCTACATAGGTGAATTAGAGAGCCTAAGAAAACTAATAAATATTATCTATATATGTACTAACACATCTAATAGTCAACTAGTTAGGTATGAGGGCCTCACAAAGTCTTGATACTTATACAAAAGAAAATTAGATGTGTTAGACATATTATTAAAAAAATAATATATATAAAAGGAAAAAATAATAATAAAGAGGCATGGGAGTCCAAGTTAAAGAATCTCTAGTAAAGATTCACATTCACAAGGATGCATATGACTTAGGGTAACAAAAGAGACTATATAAAAATTCATTTTAATCATTACTTAAAATTGATAACAAATTATTGTATAGAGATTAAGTTCAAGAATGAATAAAAATGATAATCCTAAAACTTATAGATTGCTTAGTTTCTTCAAATATATTTCAAATATTTCTCTCCTTTTTCAAAATAAAAAAATATTTAATCACTAATATTTTCTTTTTCTTTTATGAATTTTGTGGGTGTAATCCACTGAAAACCCTCACGAGAAACACTCGTCCTCTAGGGGTAACCTAGAGGTTTACGGTCTGTTGCACGTGCTAAGTGCAACCGTGATTCTTACGAAAGTAAGTTAGGATAGGTTAGTTTTTATTTTCTTTTCCTTTTTCTTTATTTTTACTTGAGGACGAGCAAAAAAATAAGTGTGGGGGTGTGATAGGTAGTCAAAAGTGCATGTTTATCATCATATTTCTCTACTTATTCTTTTATAAAGTACTGCTATGTAACGTTTTATTGTTTAATATTGTGCAAGTCTTGAGTAATTAAAGAACAAATAAATGAAGCCCAATTGAAGCCCAAAAGCCCAAAAAGTCCACAAGCCCACATGCATGATTTATTTTAGTAATTTATAAGGTTCTATCTTATCTAACCTAATCTAAACTTGGATTTTAATTATTATTTAAAATCTAGGGGAGGAGGAGGAAGGATAAAGTAGGACTCCTAATTACTATTCAAATCAAGAGGAGAAGAAGGATACAATAAGATGGATCCTTATCCTAATTAAAATCAGAGGTGGACTTCTACTTGAACATAGTTGCTTGCACTACAAGATAAAGATAATGGGGAGAAAATCTGAATTTGATTCGGATTTGGAGATAGCTTGGTCTCCAAGATCAACGCATTTCAAAATTCAGAGCCTACAATCAAGATCTGAGGATAGATTTCAGATGGACGGACCAGAGGAGACCACGCGAGAAAGCGCGTGGCCATTGGCCACTCTTTAGCCACGGAAACGCAACAATTTTCCCGTTTTTGTGGTCATATAGTGAGAGCTGGCGACGCGTCTTCATAGGAGAGTTGTACTGGGACTCTACATCTTAAATCTTTTATAAATACCCCTGCAGAGCAACAAAGGAGGCAGCTCTGGGAAGCTTAAGTCTAGGGTTTCCTTTAGATCCTCTTTCCTTTTGAATTTATTTGTGTTTTTCTAGTTCTTTTTACTTTGAAGAAGAGTTGAAGAAAGGAGAAGGCTTTGTACAAAGTTGGTGACAGACTTAATAAAAGGTCATTTTTTCTTTCAATCTCTTTGCTATTTTAATTTGTGTTTCTTGTATCTCTTTTATGCAATCTTTAAATATCATGTTTAATTCCATCATAATTATGTGTAACTAATTCCTTATTAGCTTGCTAATCTCTCCACTAACTAAAACCTAGATCTATAAAGATAAGTTGATTGTACTCTATGCATCCAAAAAATAATTTTTGAAGACTAGTCATGAATTGAGTTAAACTAGGTTTAGGGTATACTATTTAATAATTATTCTTGGTTATATTTGGATGCTTTGATGGTTTAATGTTAAGACTGCTTTTCTTAAACTATACTTTGGGACTTCGATAAACCAATACTTAGTTTTATCTAGTGTACTGCCAACAGGGTTTAATCTCTTTCTTACTTTTCTTTCTTGGATTTGAAGCAACAATCTAGGGTTAATCTTTATAGGTTCAACATGATATTTATTCTTGATAGACTAGTGTTTAGTTTTGGTAGATGATTAGTTGGCTATGCTTATTCTTTCTATTTAAATCTATTTCTTACAATCTATATCTCTTTTTTCCAAGCTAATTATTAGAGAATTCATTCCGAAAAGCTTCCATCGCATCCTTCCCTGTGGATCGACCCGTCTAGCCCTTGCTACACAGTTACATTAAGATAAGACTAAGACCTTCTAACTCTAACTCTTTATTTATTCTTATTAAATCTATTTCTTTATGATTAGTTTGTGTCTGTTTGTTGAACGCGGGGTTCGTTGAGCCTTGCGTTTTGATCCCAATACTCAGAGTTTCTCTAAGTGAGGAAGGTTCATACGCGGACTTCATATGATCCTCACGTCTTTAAGTCTGGACGCGGGCTTCACTGTGTCTCACGTCTGAGTCTAACACTTAGAAAAAAATTTAAGTTGTGGACTTTAAAACGTGGGCTTCATGCGAACCTCGCGTCTTTGAGTTTAGACGCGGGTTTTGCTGATTTTGGAGTCTGGATTCATTTTCGCGTTTGAGTTTCAAACATTTAGTCATGTTCTTTTAGATTTCTGACTATATGTTGTCTTCTTTGTAATACGATATTCTTCTAGCCCTTTATCCAAGAAGTGTCACTTTAGACACATAGGTGGCGCTGATCCAAATTTGACCTTTGTGCTCCAGAGGACTGCTCCTGTGACTACTGGTAAGTCAAAGGAGTAAAAGAATAGGATCAGCAGTGCCAGTATGCTGACCCTTCGGGAGATCCTTTATGATGGCCAGTTTGAGTAGGATTTTGGCACTCCATTGAGGAAGCCTGCCTTCTTCTTCGGCGACGCCATCATAGAGGATGATAAGATCTTGTGTGACGGAAACTATAAGTGGCTTCGCCAGACAGAGGACAGGAGGTTTTTCCTTCCTAACATGGAGAGGATGCTCCCCTTGTCTTATCTTCAACACATGTCGATACACCGCGTACTGTAGTGGGATATTTCCAAGTTTATCTCTGATCGGCAAAAATCGAGTACAAGAATATGTAAAAAGAGTGTGGGTTGATGTTACTACTTTTGCGATTCTTCTGTAATAGTGAAGAAGCTGAAAATATGAAGCCTAGAGTTATACAATAGAACCTTATCTCCCAGTGCAAAGTTTTTTCAGGTTATGATTTGGTTATGAAAAAGTTTAGTCTTGCTCTTGGTGATTCGGGCATTCTCATAGGCTTTATTCTGTATCTCCTCTAATTCTGAAATCTGTAGTCTCCTAAGTTCACCGGCCTTGGTCAGATCAAAGTTGAGTTGCTTAATTGCCCAGAGGGCCCGGTGTTCTAACTCTACTGGCAGATGACAGGCTTTTCCAAACACGATTCTATAAGGAGACATCCCCAGAACTGTCTTAAAAGCAGTGCGGTAAGCCCACAATGCATCATTGAGTCCGACAGTCTTTTCCAGAATGAGCTTGATCTGTCGGTTGGTGACTTCGACCTGCCCATTTGTCTGGGGATGATACGGAGTAGATAACTTGTGATTGATGGAATATTTTCGCATCAGAGCTTCAAAAACTCTGTTGCAGAAATGTGATCCATTATCACTAATTATCGCTCTTGGGTGCCAAAATCGGGAGAAGATGTTCTCTTTGAGAAATTTGACAACCATTTTGTTGTCATTCGTCTTAGTTGGCACAGCTTCTACCCACTTAGAGACATAATCTACAGCAACCAAAATGAACTGGTTGCCAAAGGAATAGGGGAATGGCCCCATGAAATCGATACCCCAACATCAAAAATTTCAACTTCAAGGATCAGGTTCAGGGTTATCATGTCTCTTCTTGAAATTTTCCCAGTTTTCTGACAATTTGCGCATGACTTGCAAAAATGATATGAGTCTTTGAACAAAGTGGGCCAGTAGAACTCACTTTATAGAACCTTCTCTGCAGTCTTGCGGGAAACGAAGTGTCCTTCGCATGCAAGGTCATGGCAAAAGCTGAGCACCTCCTCTGTTCCTTCTCTGGTATGCATCGTCTAATAATTTGGTCGGGACAATACTTAAAAAGATACGGTTCTTCCCAAAAGAAGTACCATACTTGGGCAAAGAAGTGGTCTTGGTCTTGCTTTGTCTAGTCAGCGGGTAATTGTCCCGTGGCCAGGTAATTAACAATGTCCGCATACCAGGGTTCCTTAAGAATGGCTAGGATGTTGTAATACCCCTCTCCCGGAATACGTGCCTAGTTACGTATTCAGTCCTTTGACCGTATTTTCCGATGTACCTTCCGTATTTGACCGATTTTAATTTCAAATATCATTTTCCAATATTTTAGATTTTATGTGATTTTCTGGAATTTTCTGGAATTAAAATGAATTTCTCCGAAACCGGTGTCGGCCAGTGCCGCTGACCGATTCCAGGATTTTTAACTCACAAACAGTTAGGAATTTCTAGATGGTCCTTTAGGCATTATTCCTTAGAATCATATTTTCAACCTACACTCTTTTTCTGGAGATTTTATAAATTTATAAAATTCCAACTGAGTCGGCAGGTGACTGATTCCGGGATTTTTAATTTTAAAACTACAAATTATTTCTTCAAACGAATTTCACCATGAGTCTTAAAATCTTATTCTTGATTTTTGGTAAAATTTTCAGACCAATCCGAGATACTTGAAATTCGGACCTTTTTTCAAAAATTGCAAAAATCCAAATTCCACTTCATTTCCACCTCATTTCCCACTCATCACTTCACCTAACCCCACTCACTCTCTCCCTCTCCCACAGCCGGCCATGTGGCCAAAGAGAGGACACTCACCTCACCCCTCCTTTTGCAAGATAACCCCTCACATTCACCAAAATGTCAACCCCTTCACATAAATCCCAACATATAAATTCCTTCAATTGCAAATTTCCCCTTTCCTTCTCATTTTCTTCATCAAGAAAGGAATTGCAAAATCCCCTTCTTCTTCCTCTTCAACAAACCCTAACTTCAAGAGATCACCCAAATCCCTTCACAACCACCTCTAGATCACAAGGGATTCATCAAGGACTTCATCTAGAGCTCCATCTTCAACCACTACTCCCCAAGGCAACTCCAAGAGCTAGTTCTTCAACCTAGCTTCAACTACAAGTTGTGGATTGGAGCCAACACCTCCATCCTTGGATCAAGCTTCAGATTTGACCCCTCCTGGTGAGTTCTTACTCACCAAGACCTAGTTCACACACCACATACTTGAAGTAGAAATCTTTGTTCACTTGCACACTAAAAATCCTATTTTTAGGTCATCTAAGCTCAAATCCAACCATTCCAAGGGAGTAATTCACTCACCAAGACTTGTATTAGCCTTAGAGCACTGTATTTACACTTCTTGTACACATAGGTCACCTAAAACCAGGAATTTAGCCATCAAACACGTTTCCAGAATTTCTGTCCTGTACACTGATTTTCCCCACTATTAGTCGACTTACCATAAGACCTAGTCGACTAGAACACTTAGCTGAAATTTAGTTTTTCTGGAAAACACAGTATTAGTCGACTTGCCCAAAATATCAGTCGACTAATAAACTCTCTGGAAACCCATATTAGTCGACTCCTGAATCCACCTAGTCGACTAATCCATCCTGGACCAGAAAACCCTACTTTCTGTATCAAAGACCTAGACGACCGAAATATCTGTTAGTCGACTAGTGCTTCCTATTAGTCGACTAACCCTCTTACCCTAGTCGACTAGTATGCACTGAAACAGAATTCCAACACTCTGTATCCCAGTTTTAGTCGATCAATCCAAACTCCTAGTCGACTAGAAACCCTATTAGTCGACTAACCAATACCCCTAGTCGACTAATCCTGGCTGTGTGTCATAGTTAATTTCTGTTCTAAATTTAGTACCTATACTTGTTACATGTGTATTATTTCCTGCTTGTTCATGCTTCAATACCAGCACTACATGACATATAACTGAATGGATGCATCTCCTATTGCCTCATGACTTGTTATTGTATATATTCGTTTCATGGCATGTTAAATAGCAACATCACCACCTATCATGCCATCTCTTAAAACAAAGCATGATACACCGGACTTTTACATATAAAATGCACCAACTTACACATGGGTCAGGGGGAAATATGCGGATATCGATATGTGTTCGTGTTTACAGTGGTATTAGGATGCGCACCATGTTTCCGGTCTTACCTGCGGTACTCCAGGGACCGAGGGGAGTGCTTCCTCCCTTTCCTGTTTACTGTCATGACAAGGGCATACATAAGACCCTCCTGTTAGCCTAGCGGCAGGTTCCGTCTTCAAGCAACGGAACAATACTGGGCCGTGGTCCCGGGCATGCACGGGACACACTGTAAACATAGTTCGTCGATACAACCGCTGTTTCCAATAACGACCTTGTTTCACTTGGATATGGATCTATGTGCTCTGGGACGCTGGGTCACATAGCTAGATATCACAGTAAGACAAGTAATAATAATAAGACATTAATTGTAGATTTATTGCATATGACTTTATCTTTCTTAGTTTACATCTCTAGTCATGCATTGTTACTTAGTACTATTTCATTATCTCTATTCATGATCCTTGCCACTTGGCTATCTTTTATTTGTTGTATTAGGTCTTGACCCTTTGGATTTGCATATTCAGATTCTGAGGCCTGGGTCGAAGTGGAGCCATCCACCGAAGATCAGGCTTTCTTTAGTGAGCAGGCAGATTAACTCCGGTCCTCGTGCCAGACTCTTCCTTTTGGTTCACGGGAATCTCCATCCATTTCGTGAGCATTTTGTATTTTTGATTGTATATCGTTCATTTTGGACTTGGGTTGTGATAAAGGACACTTGTAAAGTGATTTTGCTTATCATAACTTGTATAGCTTTGTATTTATCTTTTGTAAGTTGGCATATGAATATACCACGCTGTGTGTTGTACTCTGATACTTGTTGTACTTATGCTTAGCGTATATACGTGGGGGCACCAACTGACCTACGTATATGCGTTGCAGTGACGTTCCCGTATTTTTGGGATCGGGGCGTTACAGGTTGGTATCAGAGCCTAGGCTCTCAAACCTAAAAGTACAACCAAGTGGCAAATTCTAGTGATTTGCTAATGCCAACTACAATGTACAAAGTTATATGGTCCTTCTCGACTTCGTCCTTGATTTGATCCTCGTATCCTAAACTCCTTCCCTTTGTTTCCAATTCCAGATCTTATCCCTTTCGGTATGGAGAGACGTTCGGGTCGCAACAATGTCGGGCAAGTACCGAATGGACCCGTAGGAGGAGAGGGTGCTGATGTCCTGAGGATCATTCAGACTATGCTGGGAAACCAGCAACAGCAGATGGAGAATCAGCAGCAGCAGACTGAGCTCCTCAGGCAGGAGTTGGCAGCTCCGAAGGAGCAAAGGCCTGGGAACGTGTCAGACTTTCGGCGGCTGCAACCGGCCGTATTCACGGGAGTCGAGAGACCATTGGAGGCTGAACAGTGGTTGACAGACACCACCGATCTGCTGAACGCCGCCAGGGTGCCTAAGGAGAACCAAGTGGAGGTTGCAAAGATACAGCTGAAGGACATAGCCAGGACTTGGTGGCTTGCAGAGGAGGCTCGCTTGAAGGAGCCTATCTCTTGGGATACGTTCTCCAAGAGCTTTTATAGCAGGTTCTTTCCCGCCACTGCTCAGAAGGACATGGAGGAGCAATTCATCAGGCTTCAACAGGGGGATAGATCCGTGATGAGTATGCTGCAGAATTCCTCAGGCTGAGTCGCTTTGCCCTTACATGGTGTCAGATGAAGAGAAGAGGGCAAGCAGGTTTCAGCAGGGTTTACAGATGGAGATCCAGATGTTTCTGATGCCCCAGCAGCTGAAGACCTATGCTGAGGTTCTCACCATCGCTCGAGAGGTGGAGCGTGGGTTTCAGAAGAAGCAAGAGAACCAGGCCATGAAGAGGCCGTTTGTGCCGGTGGGCAGAGGAGGACCATCCAGAGCAGCGAAGGTCCAGGCCAGGCAACCATTCAGGGCAGTTCCTTACCAGGTGGCTCGACCGGGTCTTATCTGCAATTTCTGCCAGAAACCAGGACACTCTCAGCAGGATTGCCGGAGGGCAAACGGATGGTGTTTGGTGTGTGGAGCACGAGACCATGCCGTGGAGACCTGTCCTCGCAGGAGAATGGGGTTTGCTAATCAAACCTTGCCGGCACCTCAAGGGCAGAATGTACAGAGGGCACTACCAGGGCCAGTTGGGCAGAGGCACCAGGGACCAGTGACGAGAAGAGCTCTTCCCCTTCCTCCACCGCATGTTGCTCGCCCAGTGCAAAGAGGAGCCCGGACAGCAGCAGGGCGTGGCAGAGGTCAGGCCTACAACCTGACAGCAGAGGAGGCTGAGGCTTCAGAGGAGGTGATTACAGGTAACATCAGAGTTCATTCTATACCTGTTCTCGCTCTCTTCGATTCGGGTGCATCCCACTGTTATATCTCCGACCATTTTGTGGCTGTTCATTCCATACCTGTTAAGGCTTTAGACCACAAGTGGGAGATAAGTACCGGGAATGGGGTAGTTGTATCTTCTAGAGTTTGTGCTGACTGTCCAGTGGAGCTTTGTGGGAAGACCTTGGCCATAGATATGCTCGTACTAGACACCAAGGGGTACGACGTAATCTTAGGCATGACCTGGCTCAGTCAGTACTATGCAGTGATTGACTGTAGGGGAAGGAGGATCAATTTCAGAATCCCTCATCAGCCGGAGTTCCAGTTTAGCGGAGAGGTGAAGCCTGCTAAGAAGGAGATTCAGATGACCACTTCGGAGGTTCTGAAGGGAGTGCCAGTGTGGGATGAATTTCCAGAAGTCTTTGCGGAGATTTCAGGACTTCCACCGGAGAGGATAGTGGAGTTCTCCATTGATACAGTTCCGGGGACAGCTCCTATATCCAAGGCTCCGTACAGGATGGCACCGACGGAGTTGGAGATCCTGAAGAAGCAGCTGCAGGAGTATTCGGACAAGGGATTGATTCGGCCAAGTACTTCACCATGGGGAGCTCCAGTGCTCTTGGCGAACAAGAAGGATGGTGGTAAGAGGCTTTGTATTGATTATAGGGAGTTGAACAAGGTCACCATCAAGAACAAGTATCCCTTACCCCGGATTGATGACTTGTTTGATCAGCTTCATGGAGCCCGTGTATTTTCTAAGTTAGATTTGCAGTCGGGTTACCATCAGCTGAGGGTGAAGAAGGAGGATGTTCCGAAGACTGCATTCAGGACCCGATATGGCCACTATGAATTTCTAGTTATGCCTTTCGGAGTCACCAATGCCCCTGCGGTTTTCATGGATTTGATGAATCGAGTGTTCTCCCCTTACCTAGATCAGTTTGTAGTTGTATTCATAGATGACATCCTGATCTATTCAAGAAATGAGAAGGAGCATGCAGAGCACTTGAGGATTGTGTTGCTAACCCTTCAGCAAGAGCAGCTTCATGCCAAGAGGAGCAAGTGTGAATTCTGGTTGGACAGCATAGCCTTCCTCGGACACATAGTTTCAGCAGAAGGAATTTCAGTTGATCCCAGTAAAGTCCAGGCAGTGCAGAATTGGCCAGTTCCGAAGACGGTGACTGAGATAAAGAGCTTTCTTGGACTAGCCGGATATTACAGGCGCTTTGTCCAGGATTTCTCTAGACTTGCAGCTCCGTTGACCAGGCTCACCAGAAAAGGGGAGAGATTCATATGGACGGAAGAATGTGATGCAGCATTTGAGCAGTTGAAGCAGAGGCTTATCACAGCTCCAATCTTGAGGACTCCTTCAGGAAGAGGAGGGATGGTCATTTTCTGTGATGCATCAGGTAGAGGCCTGGGGTGTGTGCTTATGCAACATGATCATGTTATAGCATATGCATCTAGGCAGTTGAAGCCTCATGAGAGGAATTACCCAACTCATGACTTGGAGTTGGCAGCTGTGATATTTGCTTTGAAGATCTGGAGACACTACCTTCTGGGAGACAAAGTGTTGATATACACAGACCACAAGAGCCTCAAGTATATTTTCTCACAGAAGGAGTTGAATATGAGGCAGAGGCGGTGGCTGGAGCTGATGGCAGACTATGACATTGACTTGCAGTATCATCCAGGCTAAGTCAATACCGTTCCTGATGCACTGAGCAGGATGCCAGAGAACAGAGTGCTAGTCCACCTCACACAGCAGAGGGAGTTGATTCAGGAATTCATCAGATTGGATTTGATGTTAGTGCAAGGGGGTGACAAGGCCGGGCAGTTCATGGCTTTACAGATCCAGTCATCATTGATAGAGGAGATCAAGGAAGCTCAGATGGAGGACCCCAGATTGCAGACATTCAGAGCTCAGGTGGAGGCTGGATTGAGGTCGGATATCTGCATTCACCCAGATGGTGCATTGTATTTTGGCGATAGACTTTGTGTTCCCCAAGGGGAAGTCAGACAGAAGATTTTGGAGGAAGCTCACAGTTCAGCTTATTCTATACACCCTGGGGGAAACAAGATGTACCAGGACCTGAAGAAGCACTTTTGGTGGAATGCCATGAAGAGGGAGATAGCCCAGTTTGTTGCTAAGTGCTTGGTTTGCCAGCAGATAAAGATCGAGCATCAGAGATCAGCTGGACTTCTTCAACCTTTGCCGATACCCGAGTGGAAATGGGAGCACATCACCATGGACTTCGTGACGGCATTGCCTCGGAGCCCCAGGGGTAATAATGCGGTGTGGGTGATAGTTGATCGCCTCACCAAGTCAGCTCACTTCATACCATTCAGGGTAGGCCAGTCAACAGAGGTTCTGGCAGATAAGTATATGAAGGAGGTGGTTCGTCTGCATGGAGTTCCAGCTAGTATTGTGTCAGATAGAGACACCAGATTCAGATCCCATTTCTGGGAGAGTCTCCAAGAAAGTCTGGGAACTCGTCTGAAATTCAGTACTTCTTATCATCCTCAGACAGACGGACAATCTGAGAGGACTATCCAGATCCTTGAAGATATGTTGAGGGCTTGCATGATTGACTTTGGGGGATCTTGGGAAGACCATCTTCACTTGGCTGAGTTTTCATATAACAACAGCTACCAGGCAAGTATTAAGATGGCACCCTTTGAGGCATTGTATGGTAGGAGGTGCCGATCACCGATTTGTTGGGATGAAGTCGGTGAGAGGAGTCTTTTGGGACCAGAGATTCTGATGCAGACTACAGAGAAAGTCAGGGTTATCAGAAATCATCTCAGGGCTGCTCAGAGTAGGCAGAAGAGTTGGGCAGACACTCGGAGAAGGCCATTGGAGTTCCAGGTTGGAGATCATGTATTCTTGAGGATATCACCTACCAGAGGAGTGATCCGGTTCGGTGCTCGGGGGAAGCTGAGTCCAAGGTATATTGGCCCATTCGAGATCCTGGATCGTGTGGGAGATGTGTCCTATAGATTGGCATTACCGCCATCTTTGGACGGGGTGCATAATGTCTTCCACGTGTCTCAGTTGAGGAAGTATGTCAGGGATGACAGCCATATTCTGGACCATTCCGAGCTGGAGCTACAACCGGATTTATCATACCAAGAACAGCCGTTGGCCATTCTGGATAGGAGTGTCAAGACACTGAAGAACAGAGCTATTCCATTGGTATTGGTGTCATGGAACAGGCATGCGCCAGGAGAGGCCACTTGGGAGCGTGAGGACGTTATCCGGGAGCGTTATCCTCAACTTTTCACATCTTGATTGGGTAAGACTCTTCCCTTCTACCTTTTCTACCGTTATCTTTCCTTGTATCCATATCTATCTGTTGCTTTTCCTGTTATCTTTCACCTTATGAAATTTCGAGGACGAAATTTTTGTAAGGTGAGTAGATTGTAATACCCCTCTCCCGGAATACGTGCCTAGTTACGTATTCAGTCCTTTGACCGTATTTTCCGATGTACCTTCCGTATTTGACCGATTTTAATTTCAAATATCATTTTCCAATATTTTAGATTTTATGTGATTTTCTGGAATTTTCTGGAATTAAAATGAATTTCTCCGAAACCGGTGTCGGCCAGTGCCGCTGACCGATTCTAGGATTTTTAACTCACAAACAGTTAGGAATTTCTAGATGGTCCTTTAGGCATTATTCCTTAGAATCATATTTTCAACCTACACTCTTTTTCTGGAGATTTTATAAATTTATGAAAATTCCAACTGAGTCGGCAGGTGACTGATTCCGGGATTTTTAATTTTAAAACTACAAATTATTTCTTCAAACGAATTTCACCATGAGTCTTAAAATCTTATTCTTGATTTTTGGTAAAATTTTCAGACCAATCCGAGATACTTGAAATTCGGACCTTTTTTCAAAAATTGCAAAAATCCAAATTCCACTTCATTTCCACCTCATTTCCCACTCATCACTTCACCTAACCCCACTCACTCTCTCCCTCTCCCACAGCCGGCCAAGTGGCCAAAGAGAGGACACTCACCTCACCCCTCCTTTTGCAAGATAACCCCTCACATTCACCAAAATGTCAACCCCTTCACATAAATCCCAACATATAAATTCCTTCAATTGCAAATTTCCCCTTTCCTTCTCATTTTCTTCATCAAGAGAGGAATTGCAAAATCCCCTTCTTCTTCCTCTTCAACAAACCCTAACTTCAAGAGATCACCCAAATCCCTTCACAACCACCTCTAGATCACAAGGGATTCATCAAGGACTTCATCTAGAGCTCCATCTTCAACCACTACTCCCCAAGGCAACTCCAAGAGCTAGTTCTTCAACCTAGCTTCAACTACAAGTTGTGGATTGGAGCCAACACCTCCATCCTTGGATCAAGCTTCAGATTTGACCCCTCCTGGTGAGTTCTTACTCACCAAGACCTAGTTCACACACCACATACTTGAAGTAGAAATCTTTGTTCACTTGCACACTAAAAATCCTATTTTAGGTCATCTAAGCTCAAATCCAACCATTCCAAGGGAGTAATTCACTCACCAAGACTTGTATTAGCCTTAGAGCACTGTATTTACACTTCTTGTACACATAGGTCACCTAAAACCAGGAATTTAGCCATCAAACACGTTTCCAGAATTTCTGTCCTGTACACTGATTTTCCCCACTATTAGTCGACTTACCATAAGACCTAGTCGACTAGAACACTTAGCTGAAATTTAGTTTTTCTGGAAAACACAGTATTAGTCGACTTGCCCAAAATATCAGTCGACTAATAAACTCTCTGGAAACCCATATTAGTCGACTCCTGAATCCACCTAGTCGACTAATCCATCCTGGACCAGAAAACCCTACTTTCTGTATCAAAGACCTAGACGACCGAAATATCTGTTAGTCGACTAGTGCTTCCTATTAGTCGACTAACCCTCTTACCCTAGTCGACTAGTATGCACTGAAACAGAATTCCAACACTCTGTATCCCAGTTTTAGTCGATCAATCCAAACTCCTAGTCGACTAGAAACCCTATTAGTCGACTAACCAATACCCCTAGTCGACTAATCCTGGCTGTGTGTCATAGTTAATTTCTGTTCTAAATTTAGTACCTATACTTGTTACATGTGTATTATTTCCTGCTTGTTCATGCTTCAATACCAGCACTACATGACATATAACTGAATGGATGCATCTCCTATTGCCTCATGACTTGTTATTGTATATATTCGTTTCATGGCATGTTAAATAGCAACATCACCACCTATCATGCCATCTCTTAAAACAAAGCATGATACACCGGACTTTTACATATAAAATGCACCAACTTACACATGGGTCAGGGGGAAATATGCGGATATCGATATGTGTTCGTGTTTACAGTGGTATTAGGATGCGCACCATGTTTCCGGTCTTACCTGCGGTACTCCAGGGGACCGAGGGGAGTGCTTCCTCCCTTTCCTGTTTACTGTCATGACAAGGGCATACATAAGACCCTCCTGTTAGCCTAGCGGCAGGTTCCGTCTTCAAGCAACGGAACAATACTGGGCCGTGGTCCCGGGCATGCACGGGACACACTGTAAACATAGTTCGTCGATACAACCGCTGTTTCCAATAACGACCTTGTTTCACTTGGATATGGATCTATGTGCTCTGGGACGCTGGGTCACATAGCTAGATATCACAGTAAGACAAGTAATAATAATAAGACATTAATTGTAGATTTATTGCATATGACTTTATCTTTCTTAGTTTACATCTCTAGTCATGCATTGTTACTTAGTACTATTTCATTATCTCTATTCATGATCCTTGCCACTTGGCTATCTTTTATTTGTTGTATTAGGTCTTGACCCTTTGGATTTGCATATTCAGATTCCGAGGCCTGGGTCGAAGTGGAGCCATCCACCGAAGATCAGGCTTTCTTTAGTGAGCAGGCAGATTAACTCCGGTCCTCGTGCCAGACTCTTCCTTTTGGTTCACGGGAATCTCCATCCATTTCGTGAGCATTTTGTATTTTTGATTGTATATCGTTCATTTTGGACTTGGGTTGTGATAAAGGACACTTGTAAAGTGATTTTGCTTATCATAACTTGTATAGCTTTGTATTTATCTTTTGTAAGTTGGCATATGAATATACCACGCTGTGTGTTGTACTCTGATACTTGTTGTACTTATGCTTAGCGTATATACGTGGGGGCACCAACTGACCTACGTATATGCGTTGCAGTGACGTTCCCGTATTTTTGGGATCGGGGCGTTACAGATGTGCTCGTCTGGGAAATCCTCGTTGATTGGAGCTTGGATGGTTGGTGCATTCAAAATTCGTGAGAGATGATCAGCGATCACATTTTCTATACCTCGTTTATCCCAGATTTCTAAGTCAAATTCTTGAAGCAAAAGGATCCACCGAATCAGTCGGGCTTTTGCTTCCTTCTTGGTCATGAGGTATTTCAGATCCGAGTGATCCGTAAAAATCACCGTCTTCGAACCTAACAAGTAGGGCTGAAACTTTTCTAACACAAAGACAACGGCTAAGAATTCCTTCTCAGTCATTGTATAATTCTGTTGGGCGTCATTCAAGGTCCTACTCGAATAGTAAATAACATGCTGTCTATTATCGATGCGCTGTCCTAGAACAGCGCCAATAGCAAAATCAGATGCATCACACATGATTTCAAATGACTAGGCCCAATTAGGAGCAGAAATAATAGGCGCAGAAATAATTTCTTGCTTAAGCTTCCCCCATGACTCGAAACATTCATCGTTGAAATCAAAGGGCACGTCCTTAGCGAGCAGGTTGGTTAAGGGCCTAGCGATTTTGCTAAAATCCTTAATGAACCATCGGTAGAACCCAGCATGCCCTAGAAAGGATCTAATATTCTTGATGCTTTTGGTGGTGGAAGCTTAGCAATCACTTCTACTTTAGCCTTATCAACTTCTATGCCTCTCCTAGAAATCTCATGGCCCAAGACAATCCCCTGTCTCACCATGAAGTGACATTTTTCCCAGTTTAGAGTTAGGTTCTTCTCAATGCATCTTTGTAGCACTAACTCTAGGTGATAAAGACACTGATCAAATGAATCTCCGTAGATGGAGAAGTCATCCATGAAAATCTCAAGAAAACGTTCCACCATGTCAGAGAACAAACTAAGCATACATCGTTGGAACGTTGCGGGAGCATTGCACAATCTAAAAGGCATGCGCTGATAAGCAAAGGTTCCGAACGGGTAGGTGAACGTCGTATTTTCCTGTCTTCTGCAACAATGGGGATTTGATTGTATCCTGAGTACCCATCTAGAAAGCAGTAGTACTCTATCCAGCCAAACGCTCAAGCATTTGGTCGATGAAGGGTAGCGGGATGTGGTCTTTACGGGTAGTTGCATTCAGCTTCCTGTAGTCGATACAAACATGAACCTTGGTAGGCAGTCTTGTTTGTACCAACTCTTTTTCCTCATTTTCTACCACCGTAAAGCCAGTCTTCTTTGGGACCGCATGAACAGGGCTAACCCATTGGCTATCAGAAATGGGATAAATGATCCCATTATCTAATAGTTTCAGAATTTTAGCTTTAACTGCCTCTTGCATAAGAGGGTTAAGCCTGCGTTGTGAGTCCCTCCTAGGGGTTGCTTCATTGACTAAATGGATTCTATATTGCACTATGGCTGGACTTATTCCCTTGATGTCCTTGATCGTCCATCCAATGGCTTCCCTATGTCTTTTCAGAATAGACATTAAGCTGTCCTCTTGTTGCTCAGTCAGGTGGGATGCTATGATGACTGGCAAGGTATCCTTTCTGCCCAGGTAGGCATACTTGAGGTGTTCAGGTAAGGCTTTTAGCTCTAGGGAAGGTGTTGCTTCATTGGAGGCAATCTCTGGGCTTTCAATCCTATGATGAGGTACACTTGAGTTTGATGCCCAATCCACTGCTGAATCTACGATCTGGTCTAGATTAAAATCCTCAGCCTCCAGATCAAACTCTGCCTTAGTTTCTGTCTCCATACTTTCCTTATGCTCACTGGTCAGGTTTTCAATAGAATTGACCTCAAACGTCTGATCATTGACATCCCTAGGTTGTCTTCCAAGATTGAAGATATTGACTTCCTTCATCATGTCTCCAAAAGTCAATCGCATGGACCCGTTCTTACAGTTGATTATGGTATTGGCTGTAGTAAGGATGAGCGCCCTAAGATGACGGGAGTTTGAGACCTAAGATTGGACACAGGTTGGGTCTCAAGCACAATGAAGTCAATGGGTAAATGAAATCCCCGACCCGGATAAGGACGTCTGTGATTTCTCCCTTCGGGATCTTCACAGATCGGTCAGCTAGCTGAATGGTGACTCGAGTTGGGCTTAGATCGCCCAACCCAAGTTGCTAGTATACTGAAAGAGGTAGCAAGTTGATACTTGCTCCCAGATCAAGAAGCGCTCTACTGATTTCGGTCTGTCCTATGGTGCAGGAAATGGTGGGACATCCGGGAGCCTTGTATTTCACCGAAATAAGACCAGACAGAATTTTGCTTATATTAGTGGCCAAGAAAACTTTCTTGGGCAGATAGGCCTCTCTCTTCTTTGTACACATATCCTTAAGAAATTTGGCATAAGTCGGGACTTGTTGGATAGCGTCAAGAAGTGGCACATTCATTTGACCTGGTTAAACATCTCTAGCATTTTCTCCATGTGCATATTTTTATTGTTGTTCCTAAGCCTATTGGAAAGGGTGCTACAGGCTTATGAACTTGTTCAGCAGCTTTGTCCTCGTCAGATGTTTGTGGAGCAGATTGGGAGAAACTAGTAGAGGTGGAGGCTGGAATGGGATCAGGATGGACTGGACTTTTCTGTTGGTAGACCTGGTTGTCTACCTTCTTTCCAGATCGCAGGGTGTGAACAGCATTGCACTAGTTAATCGATGGATCCTGAATTTCATATGCTTGATTGGAGGTTTTTGGGTTAACTAGCGGCTGATTAGGCAAAGTACCTTTTGGTCTCTCACTTAGGAAGCTAGCTAACTGGCTCATCTACATTTCCAATCTCGATATGGCCTGTAAATGATTGTTCAGAGTTTGTCCCTGATTTTGCATAAAAGTGGTTTGGGACTTCATGAAAGCCTCTATGCTTTCCTCCAATTTACTGATTTTCTTTTCTATTGGAGAGCTTTAGGAGGAGGAAGATGGGGCTTGACTGGGAAAAGGTGGTGGAGGAGTAGGATGGTGAAAATTGTTGGAGAAATTAGGCCTGGGAGGATTGTTCGGGGCTCAGGAGAAATTTGGGTGATTCCTCCAACCGGGATTGCAGGTCTGTGAGTAGGGGTTGTGAGGCGGCGTGAGTAAGCCGCGTTCAGGTGTTCCGGTGGCACTTGCTGGGCATAGAAAACGGGGCACTCTATAAAGACATGGTTTGGTGCCTGACAATATGAACAACCCGGATTGTGAATTGGTGGTGGGTTGATCTGGTTGACACTGGCAGGCTCTTTTATTTCCAGAGCCTCTATCCTCCTCATTAGGGTAGCAATCTTAGCCTCGGCAGCTATGGATGATTCTAGAGATAGGAGCCCTCCTCTTGAAGCTATAGATTGTGAATTCCTAGGTTTTTCCGAGGCTGGCTCCCATTGCAGGGTTTTCTCTGCGAAATCCGCAAATAAATCCCAACCCTGATTCTCATCCTTCTGTAAGAACCCTCCCTGACACATCGTTTCTAACAGGGTCTTTGTCTAATAATCTAGACCATCGTAAAGAATCTGGCACTGACGCCTTTTCTCCACGCCATGATGAGGGCACTGAGCTAGGAGATCTTTGAATTGCTCAAAGTATCTCCAAATGGTTCGCTCGGTTCTTGCCTAAAATGCATGATATTCTTCCTAATGAGGGTAGTTTTGTGAATTGGGTAGAATTTCTTCAAGAGGCCTTGACGAAATCATCCCAGGTCGTGACTGAACCTGCTGCCAAGCTGTACAACCATTTCTTAGCTAGGTCCTTTAGTGAAAAAGGGATGAAACATAACCTAACGACATCGTCTCCTAGCTGGGGTATACGCATCATGAGGCATACTTTTTCAAATTCCCTAACAAAGAAGTATGCGTCCTCTGATTCTAAACCATGAAATTTGGGAAGAGTGTTAATGAATTGGGGCTTTAACTCAAAATTATTGCCGTTGCTTCAGGAAGTTTTATACACGATGGCAATGAGGTTCTGATCGGGTAAAATCTATCCAGAAGTGAAGCCATCACCGGTTCTAGATGCAAGGGTAGAGAGGTGTTTCTAGTTAATCGGGAAGATATAGGATCTCTCACCCACTCTTGCATGCAGCACGCCATAAACAACATAAAAACAACAAACAATTGAAAAGAATAATATAACAAACGAAAGAAATAAACAAAAAATAACCACAAGCCTTAGTCTAAGGTACCTGGACCTAGACGACTCCTAACTGGTCGATTCTCCGGGGAAGGTTGTTGTAGGAACTCGACTGCAAGCTAATCGGCCAGGAAAGGGCAAAGCTCAGGGGGAGGTATCCGGGTGGAGCCACGAGCCTAATTACGCCAAACCACGGAGCTTTCGAGGTTTTACCTCTCAATCTACTTTCCTTAGACACCGATTTTGCAGGAGTATAGTTCTTACAATTTCCAACCTCCGTTAATCTCTTAGTGAGTCCGAGATGTCCCTAGGGCCAATGCCTATTGATTTTTAGTTAAGGCTTGGGATAGTGTGAGTGCACTTGGAGATGATTTTTGGGCTAAGGAAGGGTGATGAAATCCCACCTTATCTTGTTTATTTGGGTTTTGCCCTTAATGTCAATTGTGCAAGTGTACAGTTTATTCACAATAAGGTAACACTCAAAGCGGTAAATCACTTCAAAATGTTGGTCCTGTTCTATATGAATGCACACGTACTTTTTCTCCAGCACTCTTCAACAGAAATTGAAATGAATTGAAATAGACACGTGCCCTAAATGCAAAAGTCTAATCCAAATTTCAATTAAGCAACAAGTGAATTTCTGTTGAATTTATTACACATGCATAAAGGTGAAGCATCCAAGGAAACTAAAAATTTAGAAAGCAATTTTTTTAGCGGCTTTCGGCAACCCTGCAAACGAGTTTGTTAGTACTTCAATCGGAAAAACTCGCTTTTACACGAATTTTTTTCCGAGGGCAAATGAGTCCTCGCGCTTTATCCTTGGCCACCTCTTTTGCTTCCCGTGATAGTGAGCTCCTTGGTACTTCTCCTACATACAAAAACAAAGAACAATCTTTAGTATTGAACAACAAAGCCGTTCCCTCCCCGGTAACGATGCCAAAAATTGATCGGCAAAAAGCGAGTACAAGAATATGTAAAAGAGTGTGGGTTGATGTTACTGCTTTTGCGATTCTTCCGTAGTAGCGAAGTGGCTATACGGGTCGTATCCACAAGGAGGGAGAGCGATGGAAGCTTGATCCGGCTTCAAAGTTCAAGAAGAAAGAAAGTTTTTGTTTCCAAATAAAGAATTGAAAAGTGATAACAAGTTGTTTTTAAGAATTGTTGGGAAATGTTTTGATGGTTTGTAAGAGTGAGTTTTTCTTAATGGTAAAGGTGCATGGCTAACTTTCTACTAAGTGCTCCCACTAATCCCTAACTTCTTAAAGATGTAGCCTCACGATGGATCATAGGCAAGCATAACCCTTATGCATTGGAACTATTCACGTGAAAATCGAGTGAAAGTTCTTCCTATAACTTCGCTTTACACGGCAAAAACTCGGACATTCCCATATCAAGATCCATTAGAAGGCGAGAAAATGGGAAGACACGAGTGCACTAATGGTATCAGCAAAGTTAAAAGGAAAGTCTCTAACTTACAACAACAAGCAAAGTACAAAACCCATAGATCATCAAAAAAAAACATTTAAGTATGAAATATAAGAAGGTAAATTCTTGTAGGTAAGGTAGAATTAGAACCCTCGTCTTAAGATGCCATAGCTCTCGTTTGCACAAGGCTTGTTTGACACTATTGACTCATTCGGGTTATCAATTAAGAAGTTAGAAATTAGTGGGTTAGTAGTTAGTTAGCCATGCAATGGTGGAGTAGTTGTTAGACATGGTAAGAAAGAAGCAAAAAAAGAAAAGAAGTAAAGAGAAGGTAAGTTACACTACAAAGGAGAGAAGTAAAGAGTAAAAAGAGTTACACTACAACAAGGAATTAAAAGCAAATGAAAACACAAGTAAATTAAAAGAAGAGAAGTAGTACTTATATTAGCTTGTCACCCTTCAAATACAACACTTACACACTCTCTCTTTCACTATAATGGCTAAAACTAAAACTAGAAGAACAATAACTACAAACTAAAAACAAGACTACACAACTTGCTCTAACTCTGGATTTGCTTCAACTGAAGACCCCTGGGGGTATTTATAGGCACCAGGGAAAGGGGGGATCAGTGGGTGACCCATGCCCCAAAGCAGTAGCGCGCACGCCAAGATGGCCGCGGAAACGCAGCTCTGGCCGCGTTTCCACAACCAAGACAGGGCTGCGCGCGCCAGAGTTTGGGCAGCGTGCTGTTCAGACTGTCTCCTGTCCATTTGATCTCCTGGATTTACGATTTGACACCCTGGGCTGACAAAATCTTCACTTTAAAGTCAATGGCTAATTGGTAGGCCTTTAATCACCAATTAAATAGTGATTTAGGTATTCTTCTTCATTTGTACACCATGGACTTAGGATCAAGCAAGCAAGGTTTTATTAGCAGAATTTTACATGAAATAAATATGAGAATGTGATGAAAATTATGCAAAATTAGAGACTAATCAGTCTCCGGCGTGTGTCCCTTGACAAATTGGATGTAAAAGAATCATATCCTACTGGTCATAGGAAAGATGTATTCGGTCTATATCCCGGATTGGTCAGGACCGAGTATCCAAAAGGAGAAACTGCTCAATTGGCCACCACCTTCATCAATCAGTTCCTGAAGGTGAGGGGTGATTTTCCTGCCGACTTTCATCTGTTTGGATGGGTCCATTCTACCGACAAGTCATGGTGGGGTAGAATGGTTGGATTTATTCTCATCGAGCTTGGGATTATACCATTTGGTTAGGGTCGTGCAGTATGGCCTCCCGAAGAGCTCTCACCATTTTTATGGTGTCCTGGAGCGCAACCCTTTGATAGGCACATTTTTCACGCCGGTCCGAGAGATGGGGCTCGCTCTACATGAGCAGGTGGGGTTATACCATTCGGTTAGAGTCGTGGAGTATGGCCTCCAGCAGAGCTCTCACCATTTTTATGGTGTCCTGGAGTGCTACAACCCTTTGACAGGCATATTTTTCATGCTGGTCGGAGAGATGGGGCTCGCTCTACATGAGCTGTATGAAGTTTCAGGGCTGGTAATAGGAGATGCCCGATATAAAGAGTACGTCCCGACCACTGAGGAGCTTCACTGCTTGAGGAAAGAGGATCCTCAAGTGTACGAGACATATTGGGAAGTGCTGTGTCACTTCTATATCTGAGGGAAAATATCCACTTGGAGGAATAGGGGCGTTAAGCAAATGTCCTGGGCGAGCTATCTATTCAATGATGTAAATGAAAAATCTAGCCCAGTGACTAATCTGGCCCCTTGCACTGATGAAGAAATCACTGAGAGGATCAATGCCTCCACAAGCTGTTGGCCCAAAGGCCTATCACTCTAGTTTTGATGATGATCAACTCATGTAGTTATATTTGCTAATGATCTTGTTTAATTAGTGACAGATTCTTTATCAAGATCTTAGTAGGTGCAAAGCTCAACAAAGGATTAAATGTCAAGATTTGGAGCTAGCACGGGGTGGTCCAAGGAGCTTTGGATCAAGCTTGGACCAAGTCAAGAAGATGAGAAGCCTTCAAGGGAAGACTTCAAGAAGTTGAAGACTTGTGTCTAGGTATAAGATTTTTATTTGTTTTAGATAAAATGTAAAGGATAGAATAGATTGGTGGATTGCTCAAGTCATATCACACACACACTCTTAAGATTTAAGTGTCTTTTCATAAAAGAATTTTAGTTAGAAAAGACTCTTTCTTTTTGGTAAAAAGATTTTTCATTGGACAAAATACATGTCTTGGTTTTTGATGTTACCTATATACATACTTTCAAAACCAAGTTTAGAGCCTTATGTCAAAAACTAGATATTCATCTTATTTGTGTAGTGGATCATATCCATACACACTATGCTTTAAAAGTATATCTTGTTTTTGTATTTGATGAGATTTTCCTTATGACAAAATATCTACTTTGGGTTTTGGTAATTTCTTATATACATATCCTTTAACCAAAACAAGTTTAGTGCTTTATGTCAAAAACTAGATATTTCATCTTGATTGTGTGGTGGATCATATCCATACACACTTTGCTTTATAAGTTCAAAATATCTTGTTTTTGTATTTTGTGAAGTTATGGAAAAACAAGTTTTAGAAAAACATATTTTTAGAAAAACAGTTTTTATTTTGATTGAAACTATTTTTCTGGATTTACTGTGAATTTCTGGGATTTTATTAAGCCAAAAGACCAATCCTTAATCCCTATTTTCTGGTTCTGCCAGTTCTGATTTTTCAGAACTGATAGAGGCCGGTCGACCGGGTCGGTCGACCGGACGTGCACGGACGTGCACGCCTGTGTGCACTGGGGAACGGTCGACCGGACCGGTCGACCGCTTCAGAGAGCTTGGCTCTCGGGAAATATCGGTCGACCGGGCCGGTCGACCGACAGAGAGTTTACTCTCTTCTCCAGGTGCGCGGTCGACCGGGCCGGTCGACCGGAGGCTGCAACGGTCGGATTTTTGACCGTTGCCGGTCGACCAGGCCGGTCGACCGGAAGCTCTGACAGAGCCTAACGGTCAGATTTTTCTGGCCTCTATAAAAGGGGGTTTTGTCATTGTTTTGAGCCAAGATTTTTGGAGACCTTAGAGCTAGTTTTTCCCAGTCTTTCTGAAGGGTTTTTCTCCACAAAATTAGAGTCAATACTTCCAATTAAAGGAGAGTTTTATCAAAGAGTGTAAAAGTGATTTCTTGAGATTTTCACCAAAGATTCTTTCCTTGCTTTCTCACACAAACACTTGAGCATCCATTGAGCTATTCATCCTATAGGTGTTGTAGTGAGAATTTTGTTAGGTGATCAAGTGTTTAGATCACCAAGATCTTTCTTTGTATTTGAGGAGACGGGCAAGTGTGCGCGTTGTGGTGTGGAGTTCGGGTGTGAACTCTTGTGGTGCGAGGTGCGGCCTTGGCGAGTCGGTGGACTTGCGTGTGTACGGGACTTGGGAGTCCGAGGGCTTGTAGGTGTTGCGGCACCGGGGAGAGATCCATTGGGATCTTGCATAGTGGAAATCCTTCGTGTGTCGAAGGCGGGGATGTAGAGCAAGTGTGCTCGAACCTCGAAACATACCCTTGTGTTTGCGATTGCTCACTCTTGCTCTCTTTCTCACTTAGTCTCTTTTATATCTTGCATTACTTACATTGTCTTTACTTTACATGCTTGATATACCCTTGTGCTTATATTGTTATATAATTGCGTGGGATTGTTGTTAACACTAGTATTCAACCAAGAGAGCCAACGCGGCACCTCAACCCATTCAAGGGGAATCTAGAGGAGCTTGTCCAGAGCCTCGCAAGGGGAATTCGGCAACACTCTTGTGTTATACATAAGTGTTTAATTAAAAGAAGTTTAATTTGGTCATAATAGATTTAATTCCGCATTATTTGTTCATAAGTGACCATTAGATTAGCCATCACCTATTCACCCCCCCTCTAGGTGATCTTACACAAGCTCCTACACCACCGAGTCGAATGAGGACACTTTCAAACCTGACACGAATTTTGAAAGTTTTCAAAACTAGGCCCGGATTCCCATCTCCGACCGGCTCTATTGGCGGGTTTCCTCATGCTGTGGCTGAAGCGTTGTGTGGTACCAACGCTGCCACACGAAATAATTGTTGCCAACGTGGTGTATTCGGTGGTCCTACTAGTGCACGAAAAGTCAATCTCTCTTCTTCCAGCGATGGTAGCCGGGATCCAGAGCGGTTGCGGGTGCTGACCAAAAGCCTGTGTCAAGTGGAGGCCATTGTAGACTCTCAGGGCAGGCTAGTGGTAGATTCAAAAGGAAGGCCAGAAGTGACGACTCCTAACCCCAGAGTCGAGCTTCCATATACATACCTGATGGCCTGGTACATCATGCACTGCCCTTCATTGATGACGGCAGTGTCTCCCTCTGAGGGCTTCATCCCTTTCGTGCAGAGGCTAGAGAATTCGAGCTGGTCTCAGTATATGTACTATGTTCAGAAATCCATTCTGGGCAGCTCAAATTATCAGCTTGACCGCTGCTTCCCTGAGATTTTTGGTGCGTCCTATGGGGATAAGTTTACTAACCTTGCAGGACCAGATGACTTCATAAGGCAACCGTCTGGAGTCTTCCGGTGGCTGATCAATATTCGGCCTAGATATCTGATCTTCCAGAAAGGTGACTCATGTACGATCGAGCCTTACATGCTAAGTCATTTTGCTCAGTAGTTTAACTATGATCAACTATACGTCGGCAACCCTAACACTGGACTCTGCTTTAGTGGAAACCTATTTGAAGGTGCCCGGGCGTGGTACTACAGTGTAGCTGGAGGGACGAAAGCTGTTTTCAGCCTGCCTCACATGACGCCCAATTGTTATACTAGCCTTAGTTTCTGCACGTGGTGCTCCCTTGCTAGCAGGGTGCCTGGCTTCGGAATGAATACCTCTTGCATCAAAAGCATCAAGGCGTCTTATAAAGCCAAGTTGGGTCCCAAAAGACGCGTGCGCGGTATGACCGAGTACCAGGAAGCTGAGAGGGAAACAAAAGGGGAGGTAGGAATGGAGCCCAGGAGGGGCAACAACTACGGAGCCAAAGCCTCGAGTAGTAGCAACTGAGGAACAATCCACCAGAAGGAGTCGGCAAGCTGTGGCCAAATGTCATTATGGATCTACTTCCCAGAGTGAGCCCAGCTCGAAGAAGGCCAGGAGAGGGTCTGAGGCTGAAGCTTCGACCCAGATGCCTGAAGTAGTCCCTCCTGGTGCTGAGGAATAGGAGGAGGAAGAAGAAGAAGAGGAGGAGGCAGTCCCAACTCTTTGCTCCCGAGGTCTGCGTAGTAGGGGCCCTATAATCCTAGCGGAGGAAAAGCCTGCAGGTGAATCCATCATAGCCAAAGGGGTTGAACGACCTGAAGTTGACTTGGTGGAGAGGGATGATGTTGAGATTCTGGGAGTCTCAAATCAGCCTGGACCTTCTTCAGCTCAAGAAAGAAGGGCAGAGGTGCAACAGCCTGGGTCTCCCAGCGTGTTAATGCCTACCTCACAGGTTGTTGAGCCTAGTCCTACTACGTGGGTTCTTAGTGGTGAAGTCTCGATCGCTGAGACCTCATGGGTCTGATTATCGTCTTCGTCATCTGAAGAGCACAAATATTATTTCGGCAAGGAAGTCGACTTCGGTGATGAACCTGCTCTTCCTGATACCAACAAATTCTCGCATATATCAGAGGAAGAGATGCAGGTGTATGCCCTGCAATGGTTCCGCTGACAGGAATGATTGCTACCATTGAGGGTATTTCTTCTATCCTCCTTAATTGTTTCTCCATCAGGTTGTGAAAGCGTTTTAATGTTTCCTTTCTTTTACAGGGGTGGCCACCAGAAGCGAAGCTACAACTTCTTCTCACATTGCTGAGATGATCCAGGAACTGGCCCAGCAGAAGGGTCTCGAAGTTCCTGCTACTGGGATGCCTCATGAGGGTGTATCCACCGAGATCGGGGAACCCTCATCCCCAAGTGGCTTGTCTAGGGATTTGCCATCTTCAGATCCTCAACTTAGTAAGAGAATAAAGACGTGTCAAATACTCTCCTTTTCATTGTTACCATTGACATTAATGTTATGGTTGTAGAGAGTACTGGGGTAGCTCAAGTAGAGGATCCCATGGGGAGCTTTGGCGCAGAGGACAGTGCAGTTCAAGGTTCGGCCGATGAACCTAGTGCTGTGGAGTTTGTTACTCCCCTGTTGCTGTGGAGGCTACCATAATAGCCGTTTTGGAGGTGTTTGCTTCGGCCTCAGCGTCGCAAGAGCCTGCTGTTGGCCTTATCCCTACACAAGTTGAGTTGGCTCCCGTCTTTGTGGATACTACCCGTTCTATCATAGAAAGGCTATCCGAGAGTGCATCAGCATGGTTATCTCCAGCCACCAACATCATGGAAGAACTAGCGCATCAAATGGTGCAACAATTTTTCGCCTCCATGAAGTGTTGCATTTAGTTGGTCCTTTCTAGGGGGAGTTCCTTCGAGTTTGTTCGGATGCTTTTTGAGAATCAGATCGAGAACATCCATCACACTGAAAGCCCTGACAAGCTAAGGCATATCAGACGCTGGTTGAACGGCTGGGGATATGCTTAAGGGAACTAAAGATCCTGGAAAATGCTAGCTCGATGGATGAGGCTCGGTTGATGCTGGGTAAGCTCCTCACCGCTCAAGCACACGAGCGAAAAGAGATGGAGGACCAAATGGTTGAAGAGGCCCGTCATCTCCACAACTTCAAAGCTGACTACCAAAAATTGGTTGACGATTCAAAGGAATCTGAAGTCATCATCCAAAGTGCGGAGCAAGTTATCGCCACTGCTCAGGCTTGTAGACTGTCCAAAAATCAATGAGGATAAGTCATCAGAAAGCAAAGACACAAGGCAAACCATAGCCACACGCGCTGCACCAAGATGTGAACGTTGAAACCCGCAGCTTAACATTAATACAATTACTAAGACGCAGAGCTTGAAAGCCGCGTCTCAGCATCACGGCGGTACCAAGACGCAGAGCTTGAAAGCTGCGTCTCAAGCATCGCTGCAGTACCAAGATGCAGAGAGTCAAAACCCGTGTCTCTACTTCACTGCAATGATCAAGATGCAGAGCCCGAAGCCCGCGTCTCACATAAAGCTTAACGTAGAACTTGAAGCTCACATTTCAACCAAATGCGAAGCTCACTCAAGCGTTACCTTAACGGCTAAACACGAGACTCGAAGCCCGCGTTTTAACTACAGAGGAACCCTGCGTCTCTATTATAACTGCCCTCATTACTGGGTCAATTACTGCCCACATAATGAGGGAGTTAACCCCTATTATAGAGGATTTTTATGGGACAGTTTTACCCCCTGAAAGCCCTATAATAGCTCAGTTCGCTATTGAGGAGGGGTGGAGAGTTTTTGGTCAGAAGTTGTTGGTCGATTTTGTAGGATCTTGATCAGAGATTCTAGCTAAGAAATACTTAAGAGTTCAACTCTTCTAACAAGTTGCTGAGTACATGTTTGTTTTTGCCTCAAATCTCTTTGAGATTTTATTAGACAGGAGATGTACTACTCCGTCTATAGTCCAAAGAGAAGATTCTCAGAGTACCGTGATGTTCACCCGGTCAACGAAAAACAAGATTCACTTTCCATCGCCATATCAAGAACCCAACATTAAACAAAGAAAAGATTTGAGCTTGAATTTTTCTCTCTCTTGTAATTGGAATTTTTGAGATTGTTGTAATCTTTTATTGATCCAAGGAAATTTTACTTAAACTTCCTCAAATTTTCTCTGATAAACAAGAGATGGCGACTCCGCTAGGGACTACTTTCTCTACTGATGAGCAAGTCATGGCGCAAAGTGATATCACCTACACGAAAAAGGTGGTCAATCGCTTGTTGTGAAATTCGACCAGGCAAAGTATGAAGAGTTTCTCTCTTCCGGCTCCAAGAGCCCGAGGGCGCGGCAGTACCGCAAAGTCTCCTCAGAGATCTGCTCTCAGGTCCCTTCGGAGGCTTCAGTTTGTGAAAAGAACTTCATGGCCAGACGTATCACATGTAAGGCCCGCATCAATATCTCTCACGAGCCCGCAAGGTCAACGTTGTTGACGTTCAGCCCACTCACGCCCATCCTCTTCCTCAGCCCCAGGTTACCAGGGGTTTCCAACAACCAGTACGGTGTAATCGGAACGCTGAATGTCGACAGAGACGACGCGTGCGTCAACTACAGACGCAAGAAGCTGGAGCAACTATCTATCCAGCAGATATAGAATGCGAGGCTCAGGCCCACGTCTCTTTTGAGTTACATCAGGCGCGCGAAGTTCGCGTTTGGAGACCTAAACGCAAAGCTCAAAAAGCTTGCGTTTCTAAGGCTTCACTTCCCAAACGCGACGTTCAGCGGTGCGAGGTCCATGCCTCTCCCTAAAGACACGAAACCCGCGTCTCTACAACCAAACGCGGGACTCAGAAGATTCACATTTCTCAAGTGTCGCTAGCCAAATGCGACAATCAGCAGCACGAGATCCGCGTCTCTTCTCAGTAGAGCCACGAGACCTGTGTTTTAAAGCAAAAAAGCGAGAGCCATGACTATTTTACAGAATGTGAGCTCCGCATCTCAGAGCCCTGCGTCTCAGATTCGCGATGCAAGAATGGCTCATTAAAGCTAAAAAACTCTCGAAAACCCGAGGTTAATCTCTTTGATCCCCCTTCGGCAGATGTAAAAGATTACTTGACAAAGAAAAGGAGTGCTAATCAGATTGCTCCATCCTGTTACTGTGAATGGCTCATCACAGCAATGCTCTCTGAATGTCGCTACAGCTCACATGTGAGTAATCAGTCGGTATTCAGATGATTAACCTCAACCTCTCAATCAGCCAAAAGGCGTCATTCCCACAAAAGGGGAACCTTCTCTGACATGGAGTTCCCGAAGTTACTGCAAACATGGCAGGTCCAAGCACTACACTAAGCAAAAGTAGGAAAAAAAATAACTAGCAGTCATCTCTGACGAGTCTGATACGGAACCAGAAGGAGTATACCGGCATACTCGCACTCGGACTGGTGCAGTAGCTCCAGTTGACTACAGTGCCCTAACCCGGGGCATTGAAGTAAGTGAATCACACTCTGCCATCGCAGAATCACAGGCCTCAAACTCTTCTGTAGAAAATGAAGCATCTATGTATATGTTAAACACGCCTGAGAAAACGACTAGGTGTCTAGAACAACAAACCCAGGTCCAAAGGGAACAATTCGATATAATTCACGTCCAACAAGAATCTATCAATACCCTCAAGCAGATGCTTGCACAATTGCTTGAAGACAAAAAGAAGTCAAATGACAAAACTTCTTCTAAGAAGTCTAAAGGCAAGCGAAAGGAAGGAGAAAGCTCATCTTCTGTACATGTAGAAGAGGAGAAACAATCCAATTCTGAGTAGTCTAAATCCTCATCTAAAGATGGAAGCAATCCAGAGAATGGGGGTACTCATTCTAAAAGGCTGAATCAATTGGAATAGCGTCTGAAAGCCCTTCCCAATTGAAAAGGCCTCCAAGAAGCAGGAATGGTCTAGTCATACCCGACAGAATGGATCTTGTCGCATATCCTCCCAAGTTCAAAACTCTGACTTTACAGGCCTTTGATGGCAAAGGGTCACCGAACCAACACATCTACTATTTCAAGTCTCAAACAGGGAATGTAGTAAATAACGATGCCATACTGGAGCGTTTGTTCATCGGTATCCTGAAGGGACTCGCCTTTGAATGGTTCATGAAACTCCCTGAAGACTTTATCAAAAACTGGGGTGATTTGGAGAAACTCTTCCTTACACACTTCTTCGAAGATGACTTGGCGGTTACCATGCCAACTCTCCTGGCAACAAAGCAACGAAAAGGAAAGTCAATCAAAACATTTGTGGAAAGATTTTGGAATATGGCGTTCCGATGTCCTAGCGGTATGACCTAGGCCACCTGGTGAAAACATGCCGCCACAACTTGCAAACTTCACTCCTAGCCCAAATAGGAGTTGCCGAAAGCCGTACCTAGAAGCAATTGGTCTAGCAAGGTGAACAAGTTGAAGAAATTGTCGCCAGGTTTAGGGCAGAAGAAAACAAGTTCAGACTCGAAAAGTCGACAAGATGCGTGCCAGAAGTGTCTTTACAAAAGAAAAGGAAGGACACATTAGCGACAGAGTCGAAATCTCCCGTTAAACCTCAGCCAACCAGAGGGGGTGGTTCTTCAAGTCAGTAATGCGCCAATAGGCAGTACTCCTTCAAAGACGAGCACGTTAATTCGTTGATCAAGCTACTCAACAAGAGCAACAGATTAAACCTTGCTGAAGCTAGACTCCTAAGGAGGTCGGTAAGACTGACAATCCCAACTATTGCCTGTATCATAATATACTGGGACACCCCACCAAGAGCTGTTATATCTTCAAAGATATTCTTCAAGCTCTGATTGATGCAAAAGTGCTAAAGTTTCGTCCAGAACAGAAGAAAGTGACGGCTAACATGATGTCATTTCTTCAGTTTGAAAATCAGCCTCCAATACTAGCCGGAGTAGTTCCCATCCCGAAAGGGGAACTATGAATGATCAATACAGACCCACATCACCAGCAAGAGAAGGGTCTTGTACATATCCCTACACTTTAGGGAGAAATTATGTGGTTCATCCCGACCTTGTGGAAGGCAAACAGTGGACTACTGTTACCAAAAAGAAGTCCAAAGGCAAAGTAAGAGCTTCACCCTGTAATGTGGTATGTGCCTCTTCTGGGGAAGTAGAGACCGATGTCCCCTCACTAACTGACTTAGAGAAGGAGACAATCGTCCTTGCTACAGAGCTGAATGCACTACTCGTGGCCAAAACTCATTCGGGACAGTCGTACTTAAATAAGTATGATGAGTTAGTGGAAAATCTCCTGGACCTATTGTAGAGCCAACCAAGCCCTCCGTGAAGCAACCTGTGGAGAAGCAGAAAGAGTTTCGATATTCTAAAGCTCTCCCGAAAGGACAAAGCTGAAGGAACTTCAGCACCTTATCGCTTTAATGTGTTGGCTCAACTGGCTAACATCCAGCCAGGATCACCTTTTACGAGCTCCTAAGACTGTCAAAGTCAACAAGAGAAGCTCTGAGAGAAGCTCTAGCTGATGCTGAGGTCTTCATGACCCAGATCCCAACCGAGCCACAGGAGGAAAATAAGGAAGACCGCCTCTACGCCTCTCAAAATACCCCCTACATAACCTTCATGCCAGACAACATGCAGGTCAAGGGAAAACATGATAGGCTCTTGTACTTCACAGGGTACATTGGATCGTCTGAAGTAAGCCGCATTCAGGTAGATCCAGGACCCGCATTGAGCATTATGCCTCGCCGGGCCATGCAATACTTAGGGATCCCCACCCACCGATTGAGCGCAACCCAAACTACCATCTATGATTTCAATGCCAATGGTATGTGCCCAATTGGAAAGATCAAACTCAAATGTCAGATTGGGGATCTGAGATCTGGAGTGACGTGCTATGTGATTGACACCGACACTTCATACAATTTGCTTCACGGACGATCATGAATTCATCGTAACTCCATCGTCCCCTCCACTCTCCATCAAGTTATGAAGTATATTGACAGAGATGGGAAAATCTGAATGTTGATTGCCGAAAGGTATCCGTTCAAGGTGGTAAAGAACTATTTCACAGACTCCCTCCTATACCAAGATTCTCTAGAGAAAAGCAAGAATCCCCAGCCAGAGGAACCAGACTCTGGTAATGAAGCTGACACTCAACCAGAGGCAGAGGAAGAATATCTTTAGGAGCTGAACCCACTTGTAACGAACATTAATAAGCTCGATGTTAATAACCTCGCCAATGATGTAGGCGAGTGGTATATTAATGAAGATTTAGATTTGTCTTACTTTTCTATGTTGCTTCTGATTCTGTGTCGTTAGACATTAGTACCGATGTGGATGATAAACCCTATTCGGTAATAGATTCATTGGCACATTACATGTACCGGTGAGGTCATCCCTTACGATGTATCTGTAAATCATCTAGAGGGGGTGAATAGGTGATGAGCTAATCTAATGGTCAAATAATGCGGAATTAAAACTTATTACACTAAACACCACGTATAACACAAGAGTGTAGCCGGATTCCCCGTGAAGGGCTCTGGACTAACTCCTCAAGATTCCTCTAAATATGAGTTGAGGTGCCGCGTTGGCTCTCTTGGTTGAATACAAGTGTTAGCAAACAATCCCCAAGCATATAACAATTAAGCTCACAATATATATCAAGCATATAAAGATGAAAGCAATATAAACATGCAAGATATAAACAAGAGTAAGAGATACAGAGTGAGCAATCACAAACACGGGAGATTTGTTTCGAGGTTCGAGCACACTTGCTCTACGTCCCTGCCTTCAACACTATGAAGGATTTCCACTAAAAACGATCCCACCGGATCACTCGGTGTCGCAACACCTACAAGGCGAGTTCACACTTGAACTCCTTGGACTCTCTAGTTCCGTACACACCGCAAGCCCACAAGCTCGCCGAGGCCGCACCTCAAACAAAGAGTTCACACACGAACTCGAAACACCGCGAACCCGCAAAACCGCAAAACCGCCTCCTCAAAGTACAAGAAAAAGTCTTTGGTGATAACAATACTTTGATCACCTAAAAATAATCTCACAATAACACTCCTATAGGATGAATATGTCAATGGATAGCTCAAGTGTTTGTGAGAAAATAAGGATGGAATGTGTGGTGGAAAACTCAAAGAAATCACTTTGAAAACTCTTGATAAACTCTCCTTTCGAATGAAAGTATTTGGCTCAAATACAAGTAGAGAAAACCTCTTAAAAGAGTTGAAAAAACTGGTGCAAAACCACTTAAAAAATCTTGTGTAAAACAGCCCACAAACCCCCCATATTTATAGGCTAGAGAAACTAGCCGTTGGGGCAAATTTTCAGCCCTGGCGGCTGACGGTCGACCGGCCCGATCGACCGCCAGCGGTTAGATTTCTGACTGTTGGAGCCTGGTCGACCGGCCCAATCGACCGCTACCTGGAACAGAGAACAGAGTTCTCTGACGGTCGACCGGCCAGGTCGACCGGGGCTTTCCAGAGAGCATAAGCTCTCTGCGGTCGACCGGGTCAGTCGACCGGCCCTCCAGCAGATCTGGCGTGCACGTTCTGTGCACGTCGATTGACCGACTCGGTCGACCGACTTCAAGCTTGGTCGACCGGTCCGGTCGACCGACAGAAGCAAGACAGGTTAGTTAAGGGATTGAAAAACTTGGCATTTTGACACAAATAAAATCCCATAAAATCTCTAAAATTCTATAAAAATAGTTTCAATATTATACTTTGATAATCAAACATGTTTGAGCAAAATCAAACATGTTTGAGCAAAATCAAGACATGTTACAAACAATTTGAACTATTTTTGTAACTTAGAAATTTTGGCTAAAAATAAAAACTGTATTTTTCCAAAATGGATTTTTCAAAACTTCTCCAAATACAAAAACAAGATATTTTAAACATTTTGAAAGCATAGAGTGTATGAATATGATCCACTACACATACATGATGAAATATCTATGTTTTTGACAATAAGCACTAAACATGATTTTGGTTAAAGACATGTAAACTTTGAATACCAAAAACCAAACCGGTATTTTTCAAAAATGAAAACTCTTTTGTATTTTTCAAAATAAAAACTCTTTTATGAAAACTCATCTAAATCAAGAGAGTGTGTGTGTGTGTAAGATATACTTGAGCAATCCACCAACTATTTTATCCTTTACATTTTAACTAAAACAAAATCTTAACAAAAACAAACCTAGACACAAGTCTTGATCTTGAAGTCTTCACTTGAAGTCTTCTCATCTTCTTGACTTGGTCCAAACATGATCCAAAGAGCTAGACTCCTCTTGAGTACTTGATGTGGTCTTGATGCATGGCTCTTGAATCAAACCGTGCTAGCTCCAAAAACTTGACTTTAAATCCTTTGTTGAAGCTACACACCTACTAAGATCTTGATCACAAATCTGAGACTAAATAAACACAAGATCATTAGTACTTTAACTACTGAGTTGATCATCATCAAAAATAGAGTGATGGGCCTTTGGGCAAACAATCTCCCCCTTTTTGATGATGACAAAACTCATTGAGTTATATATGCATGGAGTAAAGTAAAGCTTCAAAGAAGCTCCCCCTTAACTCATGCATAACAATAAATAATAAGATATGCAATGAAGGCTCATAAACATGTATGCAAATATAAGGAGATAAACATACATAAACAAGCATGAAACACATCAAATTCTTTTTCTCCTATTTGCAAAACAAAATATATATGCATAACAAAAATTCTTCTCCCCCTTTATGTATAAAGTAAGGAAAACATGCATATATACTAAAATACCCCTTTTTATCAATCATCAACAAAGGGGGTTAAAGTAAACATAAAATAATGTTCTCCCCCACAAAGAGGTGAACTCAAATCAATCAATAAAAGATATATGCGATATACATTCATGAAGAGGAAGACGCTAAGTTAGCTTCCCTACATACATGCATTACATGAAAAAGGGATGACAAGCCCTAATTCACATAGCACATAATATGCAATGCATAAGAAGAGATGTGAAGCTCCCCCTACACACGTGTACCACATAAAGAAGAGTTGTCAAGCTCCTCAATATAAGATACACTCAACATGAATCTATATGTAGAAGAGATGTTAAGCTCCCCTTGCATATAGGCAGTATGAATCAAAACATTTTTAATATTTCTTATTAAAACAAAATTTTGAATTTTCTCAATAAAACAAATTTTGAGATATCTTAGTGAATCAAATTTTAAGATATCAATGGTAAATAATCATTACAAATTTTGAATTTTGATTGTAATTGAAACATTTTATCAATTCAAATTGACAATGAAATTTTGATACAAATAGTAATCTTGATACCAATGAAAGAAGGAATTTTATATTTTGATACCAATATAAATTTTCATGGATACCAATTGAAATAAATAGATCAATAGATACCAATTGAAACATATTGTAGATTTTGATATTAATAAAAATACTAATTGAAAAAAAATATCAATTGAAGATAATGCATAAGCTTATAAAAAAATATATACCAATTGAGAAATCAATTGAAAATTAAGATTTGAAGTAAGCTTAGCATAAACATACTTTGTACTTTAAACATGTAAATATCTTGAGAATCAAGCATAAATATATATGATTTGTTGGTGCTTGATTTTCAAAACATATATATGTATGAAAAAGACAATACCAATAGGAATTGATATTATGGAAATTATGAAGCATACATATATAGGAAACAAAATATGAGTATATACAAAAAGAATATCAATTGAGATACCAATTGAAAATAACAATGTAAATCAAGTATATAACTCATAACTACCACCCTTTATATGCTCAAGATAAAAGATTTTTCAATAAGGCTTACAAGGCTTACTCGCCCATCCGTCCACCCATAAAGGGGTTGGAAGGGGTTTGAAAATATTTTAATAGTGAAAATCACTACCAAATGAAGAATAATAACTAATTAAAAGTAATTTTTGAAAAACTAGTTAAAGATCCTTCAAAACTTGAAATCAAGTCATATGTATCATGAAACATACTAAATACACAAAATTCGACACTCAAAGTCGATAAAGCTCATACATAATCATGAAACAAAGTCATGAATAAACAACTAAAGTGTGAGTGCACAAGAATCATGTAATTAGCATTTTCAATAAAGCTCAAAAACAAACATTAATCTCATTTTATCAAACAAAAATCATAAAAATCATAAAGATTTTATTTTTCATTTTTAAAAAAAAACTTCTAGGTATATGTATGTTTTTATTCAAAACTAACAATATGCATACATATCCCAAACATAAACGAGTCTATGATAAAATTTGCATGAAGGCAAGAGACTCAAGGGGTATACATGTATATTTATTAGTTTTGACTAAAAATACCATATACATGAAGTAAAACATGAAAATAGGCAAAACAAGTGTAAATGAGAGAATCATCAAAACTAGGCTATACATGTGCATATAGTGAGTACAAATGAGAAATGAAGTGCAATATATATGAATCAAATGTGGCTTACTACTTGTACATGTATAAATATCCAAGTTTTGATAAAAACTACATTTAAACTAGTATTTACCACATGAAGCATAAAAACATGAACATGCTAAAGAAATTATCAATGAAAAGCATGTAAACTAAAGTAGGAGTTTTAGAGATAGTTACCAAAACAAAGAATTATGCTCTAATTCTCCAAAACATGGTGGTTGTCCCACCAAACCTCCTTGATAGCGGTACATCAAATGTGTGTCCATCAAGTCCATTTGCATCCACTACCAAGGCGCCAACTCTCTCACGTTTTGTGAGATCCCGCACCTACATCAAATACACAAGGTGGAGATTTTGGTACCCATTTTCTTTTGGGTCCTTGAGGGTTAGCATTGTAAGGAACCCAAACATTCTTATTAGCAAAATTTAATGTATTTATCTTATCATAACAAAACTTTCCTAAATGCCCTTTGCGGCCGCAATGTGTACAAGTGTACACTCTACTATGCACATGTGTATGAGGGTGATCGTGGCGTGCAAAGTGTGCATATGCATGATGTGGGTGTTGTGCATGAACATGGGGAACTTGTTTCTTTGAAATAAGGATTCCAACTTCTTATGATTAAATGCACATGCGCTCAAAGTTGAGCTCAAACAATTAATTTTATTTTTCAAAAATTTAATCTCATTTTGATTAATAGTGGTATGTAAAGCATGGTGAGAATGAGAATAATTTTTCTTATTCTTTTTAAAAAAATTTTCTTTTTCTTTTAAAGAGTTGTTTTCATTTAAAGCAACTTCTTTTTGTTTTTCCACCAAAACAATTTTATTTTTCAATGATGTATTTCCTTCACATAAATCATTCAATTTAGAAAGCAAGGAAACATTCTCATTTTTAAAATTTTTATTTTCTTTTTCAAAGCATGCAACTTTATTCTTAAAAGAATCATTTTCTTTTATCATGCAATCAAATTTCCTTTTCAAATTCTTATTATCCTTTTTAAGCAATTCATATTTTTCTAAGAGTTGTTGACAAAATGATGCTAGTTCATTATAAGGCATTTCAACATCCTCTTCTAGCTCGGATTCTGCAGTTACCTCAAGGAGCTTATCCCTTTGGACCATGTAGCACACGTTGGAGGTGTCACTTCTAACATCCGAATCGCTCCCCCGCATAATATTGTTCTTTTTCGCCAAGGGAGAGAATTGTGTTCCAAACTACAAAAGCTGAATCAAGATTAGCAACCCTAAATAAATAATCATCATTTAGGGTAGATCTTAAAGCATGTAGGGCTTTTGCATTAGCCTCAAAACAATAAGAATCTTTAATAGTGGCAAAATAAACATAAATACCTAGGCTTTGAGGTATAAGGACATCTTAACCTTCCAAGTTTGGATGTTAAGAATGTCAAAGGTGGGAGGTGACATGAAATCCATAGTGTGTGAAAATAAATATTGTGATTAGCTATAAAATAAGGATCATTAACTCTAGATTGTAAGACCCAAATCAAGAGCACTTAGCTCTAATACCAATGTAAATCACCTAGAGGTGGGGTGAATAGGTGATGAGCTAATCTAATGGTCAAATAATGCGGAATTAAAACTTATTACACTAAACATCACGTATAATATAAGAGTGTAGCCGGATTTTTCGTGAAGGGCTCTGGACTAACTCCTTAAGATTCCTCTAAATAAGAGTTGAGGTGCCGCGTTGGCTCTCTTGGTTGAATACAAGTGTTAGCAAATAATCCCCAAGCATATAACAATTAAGCTCACAATATATATCAAGCATATAAAGATGAAAGCAATATAAGCATGCAAGATATAAACAAGAATAAGAGATAGAGAGTGAGCAATTGCAAACACGTGAGATTTGTTTTGAGATTCGAGCACACTTGCTCTACGTCCCCGCCTTCAACACTATGAAGAATTTTCACTAAAAACGATCCCACCGGATCACTCGGTGCCGCAACACCTACAAGGCGAGTTCACACTTGAACTCCTTGGACTCTCTAGTCCCATACACACTGCAAGCCCATAAGCTCATCGAGGCCGCACCTCAAACAAAGAGTTCACACATGAACTCGAAGCACCGCAAACCCGCAAGTCCGCCTCCTCAAAGTACAAGAAAAGTCTTTGGTGATCACAACACTTTGATAACCTAAAAACAATCTCACAATAACACTCCTATAGGATGAATATGTCAATGGATAGCTCAAATGTTTGTGAGAAAAACAAAGGATGGAATGTGTGGTGAAAAACTCAAAGAAATCACTTTGAAAACTCTTGATAAACTCTCCTTTTGAATGGAAGTATTTGGCTCAAATACAAGTGGAGAAAACCTCTTAAAAGACTTGGAAAAACTGGTGCAAAACCACTTAAAAAATCTTGTGTAAAATAGCCCACAAACCCCCCATATTTATAGGTTAGAGAAACTAGCCGTTGGGGCAAATTTTCAGCCCTGGCGGCTAACGGTCGACTGGCCTGGTCAACCGCTAATGGTCAGATTTCTGACCGTCGGAGCCTCGGTCGACCGCCCGGTCGACCGCTGCCTAGAACAGAGAACAGAGTTCTCTGATGGTCGACCAGCTCGGTCGGCCGGGGCTTTCCAGAGAGCAGAAGCTCTCTGCGGTCGACCAGGTCGGTCGACTGGCCCTCCAGCAGATCTAGCGCGCACGTTCTGTGCACGTTAGTCAACCGACTCGGTCGACCGACTTCAAGCTTGGTCGACCGGTCCGGTCGACCGACAGAAGCCAGATAGGTCAGTAAGGGATTGAAAAACTTGGCATTTTGACACAAATAAAATCCATAAAATCTCTAAATTCTACAAAAATAGTTTAAATATTATACTTTGATAATCAAACATGTTTGAGCAAAATCAAGACATGTTACAAACAATTTGAACTATTTTTGTAACTTAGAAATTTTGGCTAAAAATAAAAACTATATTTTTCCAAAATGGATTTTTTCAAACCTTCTCCAAATACAAAAACAAGATATTTTAAACACTTTGAAAGCATAGAGTGTATGGATATGATCCACTATACATACATGATGAAATATCTATATTTTTGTAAGCATTAAACATGATTTTGGTTAAAGACATGTAAACTTTGAATACCAAAACCAAACCCGTATTTTTTCAAAATGAAAACTCTTTTGTATTTTTCAAAATAAAACTCTTTTATAAAAACTCATCTAAATCAAGAGTGTGTGTGTAAGATATACTTGAGCAATCCACCAACTATTCTATCCTTTACATTTTAATTAAAACAAAATCTTAACATAAACAACCTAGACACAAGTCTTGATCTTGAAGTCTTCACTTGAAGTCTTCTCATCTTCTTGACTTGGTCCAAACATGATCCAAAGAGCTAGACTATTCTTGAGTACTTGATGTGGTCTTGATGCATAGGCTCTTAAATCAAACCGTGCTAGCTCCAAAAACTTGACTTTAAATCTTTTGTTGAAGCTACACGCCTACTAAGATCTTGATCACAAATCTGAGACTAAATAAACACAAGATCATTAGTACTATAACTACATGAGTTGATCATCATCAAAACTAGAGTGATGGGCCTTTGGGCCAATAGTATCAAGATGTCAATGAAGCATAGGGATCGTTATTCATGATCCCAGCAAAACACAAAGGACAAAAATCACTTCTTTTTGGAAGAATTAAGTCCGAATTGATGTCTCGCGAAGACTCAGAAAGCGAGAATGAATCCCCTTAATTCACCCATTATGAGCCAAATGTATCAGAATGATGGAGAATATGGGGTATGATTTAACAAAGGGTCCTGGCTTTAACTTTGGCAAAGGAAGGAGAATACTGCTTCGATCCTTCATTCCAAAAGGGAAGACCCCTGATTATTATTATCGAACTCGCAGGGGGTTGTGCTATGTGTTAACTCCATCCGTTAGCTTCTGAGTCTGAAAAGTCATTATATCGTAAGCACTCGTCAGGCATATCATCGTGGGAGTCAGATGTCAGTGTCGGCAACATCTTCAAAGAACTTTCCGTAACATGGTTACAACAAGCCACCTGGAAGATGGATATGAAGAAATGATCAATCAGATACAGATCCTTAGATCAAACACCTAAATACTCTCTGAGATATTTGCTTCGAACAACGTGAACCACCCACAGAGGATAAGGTCACCCAGATCAATCTGGGAGATGAGGCTTGTTAGCCCAAGGTTACAATCACCCGGTTTATGATTTTGATGATAACAAAACATATGTGGTAATTTTCACTAATCAAGTTCAAGTGATTGAGATTATTTCAGGGTTCTAAGGATTTAAGATGTTTCTTCCTCAAAAGGAAGGTTTTTGAAGACTCAAGAAGACTCAAATACGGGATCGGAACTCGGTACATTCAAACGATGATTATGGAGAAGCCCGATTGAAGACCTTGTAGTCATCTAGACCCTTATAAGATCTTAGTACGTTAAAGAGTAGAATATGATAGAAGTGCTAAAGAAGTTACACACACAAAAATACACGTTTTCAAAATATATAAGTTTTACCGTATTGGGTTTGTTGCATACTTGGTATTAATACATGGTTCATAATTTTTTAAATTTTTATATCAAGTTTAGAACATGTATTTTCTTCCCTATATTATGCTACATAACCCTCAACCAATTAAAATATTTTAAAAATTGTTCAAAGTTCAAAAATCTAGTTTTTAACTGTTTCAGGCTTTCCTGGTCGACCGCCCGTCGACCGTTGCCTATTACAGGCCATAACGGTCGACCGTCGGGTCGACCGGGCCTTTGGCCACAAGCATGCACATTTGTGCACATTTGTCGGTTGACCGCCCGGTCGACCGACTGAAGGAGCCTTGCTCTCTATTTGTGTCCCCGGTCGACCGACAGTTCAAAATTTTCTTTTTTAAATTTCTGCGGTGGACCGCCTGGTCGACCGGAGCCAACGGCTATTTTGCCAAGTGGCGTGCCGGTCGACCGGCCTAGCCGGTCGACTGACAGACGTTCAGGTTGTAATAACGGCTATATTTTGAATCTGTTTTGATTTTAATATGTTCCAATGGTCATTTTTGGTTGTCAAGTGGTCAAACTCACCCCAAGTGACCTGAAAACACTTATGAATGTTATTCATCCTTTGCCTATAAATAGACGGCATGGGTTTCGTTTTCAACAAGAAAAATATCCAAGTTTCAAGTGTTTTCAAGAGAGAAGTATTTATAACTTTCCATTTCAAAGTTTTTCTATTGCAAAGTTTTTCAGTTAGTTTTTAAGTCTTCTAAATCTTTGCTACTGAAAATTTTCTCTCACTTAACTTCTTGAGCCTCAATTCATACTTTACTCTATAAGAAGTTATAAGAGAGTGTTTGTGGTCTTCTTAGATCACCAAATGACTTGTATTCTATTGAGTTATGGTTCCTCTTATGTGGAGGATAGTATTGTTGGAGTTGGGTACTTCGGTCTTGAGTAGACCAAGTTGTAATCCCTTGGGTGTAAGGTTCCTTTGTGGAAGTTTCCTTAGTGGATATAGTGAAAATCCTTCATAGTGGTGAAGGCGGGGATGTAGAGCAGTGACTCGAACCTCGAAACAAATTCTCTTGTGTTTGCGTTTGTTTTGATCTTGCTTTTTATTGCTTTACATTCATTTACTTGCGATTTTATTTGTCTTACTTTTCATTATAGCACTTATTCCATCACTTTACATTTTCGGTCTATACTTATATCAATAAGGAAGCAATTAAGCACCTCAACTCATCATCTAGAGGAATCGAAGAGGAGAAGTTCTAGAGCCCTTCACCGGGAATTCGGCTTCAAATCCTTGTTTTAAGTGACTGCTTGCATATTTCATCTAAACTAGTTTTAAAAGTGCATTTGATTAGCATAACACCTATTTACCCCCCCTTCTAGGTGTTTTCAATTGGTATCAGAGCTTGGTCTCTAGTTCTTGGCTTAACAACCTTAAAGAGATCCTTTATTGCTAATCACAGTTTTCAATATTTCATACTCATTCACTTTAGTAAAGATGGGCGATGGTATTAAGACCCCTCCCAAGTTTGATGACCTTAACTTTCCCATATGGAAGGTTAAGATGACCGTATTTTTGCAATCCCTGGGAAGCCGGGTTGCAAAGGTGGTGACCAAACCATTTAGCATACCCAGTGGTGATGAAGGCACTTGGTCTAATATTGCCACCAAGGAATTTGATGCAAATGCAAAAGCACACTATGCATTGCTTCAAGCCTTGAATGATGATGATATAGCTACTGTTATTCACTGCAAATCCGCCTATGAGATTTGGTCTCACCTAGTGCTCACTCATAAGGGAACATCACAAGTCAAGAGGGCTAAAATTGATCTCTTGCATTCTCAATATGAAACTTCACTATGCATGAAAATGAATCCATTGATGATATGGTTACAAAGTTTACTAAAATTACTAACGGTCTTGCTTCTTACGGTGACGACATCGACAGTGATTAAAAGGTGAGGAAGATCATTCGTGCTCTCCCACCCTTATGAGAAGTGAAGGCTACAACCTTAAAGGAACTAAATGATAATGAGGAAATGAAGCTTATTGGTCTTCTAGGCAACCTTAAGACCATGAGATGGAAAGGAAGGCTAGAGAAGAGATGACCCCTCAAAAGAAGAAAGTATTCTTGCCTTTAAAACCTCTTCCACCATCTCCGACGAAGAAGATGAAGAAGAAGATGATGAAGAACTCTCCTTCCTTGTGAAGAATGTTAGGAGGATGTACAACAAATCAAAATTCAACAGTCGAAGAAGATGGAAAGGTAAAGAAGAAAAGAAAATTATTTGCTATAATTACTGGAATCTGGGACACGTGATTACAGAGTGTCCGGAGAACAAGAATAAAACCTCTACCTCCAAGAAGCCCTATAAAAGAAGGCTCTCAAAGTTACATGGGATTTGGAGAGTGAATCCGACGAAGAAATTGACACAACTTACTGTGTTTCATGGCAAATTAAAGCACCAATAAGGTAATCACCGAACCATCTCTTGATGATTGTGAATTATCCATAGATGAATTAGGTGAAACTTTTGAAGAATTATCTCATAATTATGATCTTCTTAAAAGAAATATGTAAAAATGAAAAAGAAAAATGAAACTCTCAACAATAAAATTGTCATACTCACAAAAGAAAAGGATGATTTGTTTTCCACTCTCACATCAACTCAAAAAGATTTTGATGCTTATAAGACTTTATGTAAAGCTAAATTTCCATTAATAGATAAAGATGAGATTTCCATACTAAAGAATAAAATTAACTCTATGGGAGAAGTTTTAAAGAAATGTGAATTTGATAAGACTAGATTGGAGGCTATGTTTGCTAAGAAACATATCCCAAAGAAATAAACTCATGCTACACACGCACACACGCTCTTATAAATCACAACATATGCACACACATCATGCTAAACACACACCATAAACCAAACATGTTCACACTCCACATACTCATCATGCTTTCAATTATAGTAAAATTTATGCATGTACTTATTGTGGCTAAAAGGTCACTTGGTTAAATTTTATTTTGATAGAATAAATACCTCAAATAATCATGTTCAGGTTCGTAATGCTAACTTTAAAGGACCCAAGAAAATTTGGGTACCAAAATCAATAACTATATTACATGATGTAGGTACACTCCAAGGTTCAAAGACATAGGGAGCGGTGGTATCTTGATAGTGATTGCTTAAGGCACATGACATAGGATATCAACAACTTTGCAACCCTATCAAGATACCATGAAGGTGGCACTGTCACCTTCGGGGATGACTCCAAGGGAAAGATTATTTGTATAGGTAACATTCAACTTGGTTCAACTCCATTAATTGAAAATATTGTTTTAGTTGATAGCTTCAAGCACAACTCTTGAGTATTAGTCAACTTTGTGATAAAGGTTTTAAAGTAATTTTTGATGACTTAGCTTACAATGTAATTGATAGACAAACTAATACATGAATACTTTCCAGGTTTTTGTGAAAACAATGTATACATGATTGATATTTCTAATTTACAATGCAATGCGACTTGTTTGAATGCCTTCAATGAAGACTCTTGGTTATGGCATAGGAGACTAGGCCATATTTCTTTTGACCATTTATCTAAAATCAACAACAAGAGCGTGGTGAAAGGTATTCCTTATTTGAAATTTAAAAGGAACGCATTTGTAATGCGTGCCAACTTGGGAAACAAATCAAGTTCTCTTTCAAATCTATGAAGGATATCATGACATCAAGACCTTTGGAGTTGATTTATATGGATTTGTTTGGTCCTACTAAAATCAAAAGTCTAAGTAGAAATCATTTTGCTTATGTATTGGTTGATGATTTCTCTCACTTTACTTGGGTTTTCTTTTTAAAAAATAAAAATCAAGCCTTTCACATTTTCAAATTTTAAGAAAAGAGTTGAAAAGGAAAAAGATTTTTCAATTTTACGTATAAGAAGTGATATAGGTGATGAATTCATTAACCACTCCTTCATCACTTATTGTGAAGAACATGGAATTAAACATAAATTGTCTGGTCCTAGAACTCCACAACAAAATAGAGTTGTTGAGAGAAAAAATAGTACATTACAAGAAATGGTTAGGATTATGATAAATGAATACGGTCTCTCTCAATACCTATGGGCCATAGCCATTAACATATCATGTTACATATCAAATAGGATTTATTTTTTTGCAAAAACACTTCAAAATTTTTTTTGAAATTTACTATTCAAGAAAACCAAATGTCTCTTATCTTAAAGTTTTTGGTTGTAAATGTTTTGTTTTGAATACTAAAGATAATTTGGGTAAGTTTGATGCAAAATCTTATGAAGCTATTTTTATTGGATACTCTAACACTAGTAAAGCCTATAGAGTCTTCAATAGATCTATTTGTCCATTGAAGAATCTATATATGTAAAGTTTGAGGAATCTATTGTTCTTGTAGAGAATGTTGTAGAAATAGATTCCTTAAGTGAAGACATGGAGAGGATTACTTTGAAGGACTCACTTATACAAGAAGACAAGCCAAAGATTGATATGCAAAATGAAGTTCAAGAAGTTGAAGTGGAACCAACACAACCACTTCCAAAGAATTGGAGATTCACTTCCTATTATCCCAAGGATCTCATTATAGGTGATGTATCAAAAGGGGTAACTACTCATTCCAAGGTCCATGATCTTTGTGGGCATTATGCTTTTATTTCTCATTTTGAACTAAAAAAACATCCTCGAAGCCAAGGGCGACTCATATTAGTTGCTTGCCATGCAAGAAGAGCTCAATCAATTTGAGCGCAACCAAGTTTGGCATCTTGTCCCTAGACCCTATGATAGACCAACAATTGGCACTAAATGGATTTTTAGGGACAAGTTGGATGAGTCAGGAAATATTGTTAGGAATAAAGCTAGGTTAGTGGCCCAAGGTTACACCCAAATTGAAGATATCAATTTTGAGGAAACCTTTGCACCCGTAGCTAGGCTTGAAGCTATACAGATTACACTTGCTTTTGACTCATATAAAAATTTTAAACTATTTCAAATGGATGTCAAAAGCATATTTAAAATAGTTTTATTGAAGAGGAGGTGTATGTTGAACAACCCCCCGGCTTGTTGATTCTACACATCCGGATTTTATTTTCAAACTAGACAAAGCTTTATATGGTTTAAAACAAGCTCCTAGAGCTTGATATGAAAGACTTTCATCATTTCTTATTTCTAATGATTTTGTTAAAGGAAAAATAGATACCACTTTGTTTACTAAACATGTTGATAAAGATATTCTTATTGTTCAAATATATGTTGATGATATTATATTTGGATCTACTAATGAAAAATTTTGCAAAGATTTTGAATCATGTATGAAGGATGAGTTTGAGATGTCTATGATGGGTGAACTTTCCTACTTCCTTGGACTCCAAATCAAGTAAAGGAGTGATGGAATTTTTATAAATCATGCCAAATACACGAAAGAACTTATCAAGAAATTTTGGCTTGCAGGGGCAAAGACTAGCAAAACTCCCATGGCTACCACAACAAAACTTGATAAGGATAAACAAGGTATAAATGTAGACATTAAACTCTATCGTAGCATGATTGGTAGTTTATTCTACTAGGCTGGATATTATGCTAAGTGTTTATCTTTGTGCTAGATTCCCATCCTGTCCTAAAGAATCCCATTTGATTGTGGTAAAACACATTATTAAATATCTTAAGGGCACTACTAGAATGGGTTTGTAGTATCCGAAGACCGGATAATTTTCAATGACGTGTTTTTCGGATGCTGACTATGCGGGTTGTAGAGTGGATAGGAAGAGTACAAGTGGAACCTGTCAATTTCTAAAAAATTGCCTTGTTTCATGGTCTTCCAAGAAGAAAAATTCTGTAGCCCTCTCAACTGCCGAGGTGGAGTATGTTGCGGCCGGGGCTTATTGTGCACAAGTCCTTTGGATGAAACATACTCTCCTTGACTATGATTTGCAGCATGATCATATTAAGATATTTTTTGATAATACTACTACTATTCATATGACTAAAAATGTAAATCAATATAGTAAGACAAAATATATAGAAATTTGACATCACTTCCTTAGAGATCATTATGACAAAGGTGATATTGAAATTGATTATGTTTCCACCGATTTTCAACTTACCGATATTTTTACCAAACCACTAGATTATAATAGATTTTCATTTATTTGTGGTGAATTAAATATTTGCATTATGGATTCATGAGTTTTTTTGAAAATACTCTTCAAAAATGTTTTATTGGCATTACCCTTTTTGATGCATAACAAAAAGGGGGAGAAATATTTTGAGTTATTTTATGATTTTCCATGCACACAAAGTTTTTGTAATGTTTATATGACTTGCTCATAGTGCCATATTTCATTTTAAGTCATAATGTTTTATTGTCTTGTACTTGATAGACAACATAATTTGAGGGGAGCTTTTCAAGATCGTTCTTATTTTTTATTAAATAACTCATATGTTTTGTCATCATCAAAAGGGGGAGATTGTTGGCCCAAGGTTACAATCACCCGGTTTTATGATTTTGATGATAACAAAACATATGTGGTTATTTGTACTAATCAAGTTTAAGTGGTTGAGATTGTTTCAGGGTTCCAAGGATTCAAGATGTTTCTTCCTTAAAAAGAAGGTTTTTAAAGACTCAAGGAGACTCAAATACGGGATCGGAACTCTATACATTCAAACGATGATTATGGAGAAGCCCGATTGAAGACCTTGTAGTCATCTAGACCCTTGTAAGATTTTAGTATATTAAAGAGTAGAATATGATAGAAGTGCTCAAGAAGTTACTGTTGGCCCAGAGGCCCATCACTCTAGTTTTGTTGATGATTAACTCATATGGTTATAGTCTACTAATGATCTTGTGCTTAATTAGTTTCAGATATTTGATCAAGATCTTATTAGGTGATTAGCTTCAACAAAGGAGTTTTGGAGCTAATACATATAGATTCAAGAGCTCGCGCGTTAAGATCGCATCTAGCACTCGGTTAGAGTCAAGCTCTTCGGATCGTGTTCGGATTGAGTCGACTTGGAGAAGGAGCTCTACAAGAAGACTTCGATTTGTGTTTAGTTTAGTATGACTTTAGTTTAGTATGTTTAAATTTTGTGTAAAGATTAGATAGTGTTGATATGCTCAAGTACACACACAAAAGTTTCATTTGTTTGGTTTAACGGCTTTCGGTTTTCATATATATGCTTTTCATGAATAGATAGAATCAAAATGAGTTTACATGATTTAATGTATATTAGATTTAATCTATATACATCTATGCTTCATCTATTTAGAAAATCTTATTTTGATTGTCTTTTTCATGAGTTTGGAGTTTTGTATTTAAACAAAACTTATTTTTAGATTTCATTTCAAAAACATAGATATATATCTTACATGTATATTGGATTCTATCCATATACAATATACTTCAAATTTGTTTCAATATCATGTTTTTGTATTTATTCATGTTTTGAAAAAATCGGATTTTCATTTCAAAGTTTGGTTTTTGAAAAATACCAATTTTGGTTTAAAGCCTATTTTCAATATCACAAAAATGGTTCAAATAGTTTGTAATATGTGTTGATTTTTGGTCACACATGTTTGGTATTCAAAGATCTAATAAGAACTTATTTTTGTAAAATATATGTGATTTTATGGTATTTAATTGAAGATAAAAAAATAAGTTTTTTAATACCCAAAATCCCAGCCAGACTGCTCTGGCTGTCGACTGGGCGGTTGATCGGACCAGGAGTCGGTCGACTGGACCGGTTGACCGATGTGCACGAGGACATGTACATGGCCAGCCAATTCGGCCGGTCGACTGCGCGGTCGACCTACTGAAAGCACCCCACTCTCGGGTGGGGGCGGTCGACCGGGCTGCTGACCGTTGGCTACGGCCAGTCGACCAGGCGGTCGACCGGAGGCACAACGGTCATAAAAATAACTGTTGGCCGGTCGACCGGGCGATCAACCGTAAGGGCAGTTTTGCCCTTTCCTACTGCCAACGAGCAGATTTTTAAAAGGGTATAAATACCCATCTCTTGAGCTGGTTTCTTCGTGGTTTTAGAGAGTAAAATTTTCCCATCTTCTTAAGTGTTTTGATAGGTAGTGAAAAATGCATAATTGTCATCACATTTTCCATCACATTTTCATATTATTCACACAATTATGCACAATTAACTAATATTTCATTATTTATTGTGTGCAGGCCTTGAGTGTTTTTAAATAAAAAATAAAGGACTAAATGAAGCCCAAAAGCCCATGTCCAAGCCCAAGTGCACAAGTGTAATTACAAAATGTCAAAAGTGCAAATACAAAGTGTAAATATTGCAAATACTACAAAGAGGGAAAGGATAGAATTTTATTCAACCCTAAATACTTGGTGGATGAGGATAAATAAGAGTGCAAGGATGAAATTCTTTTTGGAAGAGATTTAGATTTAGGGTAACTTGATTTCCAAGTTATCCCGAAATCTCAAATTAAAGAGTCGAGATGCCAGATCCAGACGGATATAACCAGATGGACGGACCAGATAAGGCCACGCGCGAAAGCACGCGGCCAGGGATAATACTGTGGCCGCGGAAACGCGGCCAGAGCCGCGTTTCCGTGGCAATATGGATGTGGATGACTACCCGTTTTCGTGGCAGAGTCTCACCTGGACTCTACTTCCTTCTGAGGCTATAAATACCCCTGCAGACGCAACAGAGAGGGCTATCCAGAGAAGATTAGGGTTTTTCCCTAGCTTTTCCTTAAATTTCTGCAATTTGTAATTTCCTTTTAAAGGCATTGTGGAGAAGAGGAGCTTGTATTTGGAGACATATTTTCGAATAAAGGTTACTTCTTTTGCTATTTGATTCTTGTCAGTTAATTTTATTTCTTTTCTCTGTGATCTCTTGTTTTTGGTTTTTAATCTGTGATCTCTTGTTTTGTTTTTCCTTCTTTAACAATTCTTTTCATTAAGTAAAAAAATAAAAAAATAATTATAAAAAAAATGATGTCTAACTAATTCCTTGTGTGGTTTGCTGATCTCTTAAGCAACCCTAGGGCAAGTTAGGAGTTGAATAGATTGATGATCATTTTTAGAAACCCTAGGTCTATGATTGCTTTTCTTGAAGATTAAACTGATAGTTAGATTTCTTAATCTAGGTTGCACACTTAGACAACTCCTCATGACTTCATACTTAAGAACTAGGACAGCATAAATTTAAGATAACACTTTTCTTATGCTGTACTTAGAAGTTAGGATGAAACTTTGTTTAGTTTTTGGTAATGCAACTTAGTTAAATTCTAGTATCATCTTCTCTTGCTTGAATCCTTCTTAATAAACCTAGTATAAATCATATATATATCTCAAGATGACATTCAACATCCAAGACTTGCATTGTGAGTTGTGGTAGTAGATCAGTAAAACCATACCTCTTTAATCATATTTCAAATCTAATCTCTCCTTTGTTTTATTTGAAGCACACAGAGAAATCGGCCGAAAAGCTTGCATCGTATCCTTCCCTGAGGATCACGACCCGCTTTGGCCCTTGCTACAGCGGATAGCATTGAGACTGAGAACTCTACAACTCAATCTTTTTCTTTATAAATTCTCAATTTCAATCAAAATTTTGGCGCCGTTGCCAGGGAAGGAACGGCACGATTTTCTCAAATCTAACTTTTTTTATTCTTTCTGTTTGCAGGTTCAGAAAACAAGAAAACTAAACAGTAGCAAGGACACATAGCAACTCTGTGCCTCTGCCTTCGAAGGCAGAGCACTAGAGCCTACTTCAGAGCCGCGGGTCCGCGGCAAAAGCTGCGTTTCCGCAGCCTGAGTAGTTCACTACTCATACATTTTTCTGCAGGTTGCTAAAAATTGCAAATACTGCTTACTGCTGTGATATATTTTTCTGTGATCATTCTGCAACTGCTAACTAATAACAGTAACCCATTTGTTGATAATAAAATTTTTTTTTAGACTCTTGCATCTAGGGCACGTGTCTATTTTTAATTTTTATAATTCTGTTGAAGAGTGCTGGCGACAAGGTACGTTTGCATAGCATATAGATTAGAAAACACTCTTGGCTGATTTACTGCTTTCTTGAGTGATTGCTTTTCTACTGCTTTACACGTACACAAAAATATCTTAAGGGCATAACCCATTAACAAGATAAGGTGGGGATTTCATCACCCTCCCTTGGCCAAAAATCATATCCGTCACACTCACAACCCTAACCTTAAGTAAATTTGACTAGACGTTGGCCCTAGGTTAACTCGGACTCACTAGGAGATTGACCGAAGGAGGAAAGTTGTTCGAAATTAACTCTTGCCAAATCGGTGTCTAGGCAGGGGATTGAGGGCCGAAAGCCCGAAGAACGGTGGTTATTTAATTAAGGAACGTCTTTGACCGGTCTTGCCACCTGCCTGGCCGATTAACTTGTGGTTAAAGTCGACAATAGACCTCCTAAGGACAGTCTAAAGTTAGGAGTCGTCTAGGTCAAGGCTTACCCTAGAATAGGAATTTTGTTTGTTTTTCTTTTTTTTTGATTGATTGGGTGAACTTGTTTGCTAATTGTGCATGTCCGCTTGGTCGAGAGACCCACTTACATCCAGGCTAACTAGAACTAGTTCACCACCCGAGCAAAAGCCCGACTCACACATGGCACAACCACCGTCACTCTAAGATAGGTTCTATTCTATTAGGACCTCTCTTCCTTCTTGCATCAAGCTTACTAATGAAGGTGTTGACCCATTTGAACTCAAGCCACAATACATCAACACCCTTCCCAAATTTCATGGACTTGAATCCGAGGATGCATACTTCTTCATAAGGGAATTTGAAGAAGTATGTCTCATGATGAATATACCTAAGTTAGGAAAAGATGCCATCAAACTTAGGTTTGTCCCCTTTGCTTTGAAGGATTTAGCAAAGAAATGGCTCTACAGTCTAGAGGCCGGTTCAATATCTTCTTGGGATAATTTCGTTAAGGCCTTCTTAAAGAAATTTTATCCCGTCCACAAGACTGCACTGATTAGGAAGAACATCTTACAGTTTAAGCAAACAGCCAATGAACCTTTTTGGAAATATTTCGAACATTTTAAGGACCTCCTTGCCCAATGCCCTCACCATGGGATAGAGAAATGGCGACTTTGCCAAGTTCAATATGATGGATTAGATTATCCAACTAAAACGCTGTTAGAATCCATGTGCCAAGGAGGATTTCTGCAAAAGAACGAAGATGAAGGATGGTTATTATATGAAGAATTAGCTGATAATACCATCCAATGGGAACCTACTCAGGAAAAATTTAGGACTAATGACCCTACTTCTTCTAAAGGAGGTATCCATTCCATGAGGCCAACGTAGAAACCGATGCTAAGTTAGCTGCTGTTATGCGAAGACTAGAGGCTCTTGAAACTAAAGAACCAGTCTCTGTGAACCAAGTCAGCCCAACATCTTCGGCGGGCTGTATTTATTGTCAAGATATGAACCATGTGTTCGAGGAATGTCCCGTCTTTATCGCGCATCAAAGCTTGCCCGAACATATGAGTGCGGCGTCCACAAGGTCCGCCAACAATCCTTATTCGCCCACCTACAATCCCGGTTGGAGAAATCATCCCAATTTTTCATGGGGCCCAAGCAACATTGATCAAACTAGGCCCAAATTCTCCAACAATTTCCAAAATTCGCCCTATCAACAAAATTTCCCTAGTCAAAATCCTCCACCGTCTTTCCAAAATTCCCAAATGGAGACAAGACTTTCAAATTTGGAAAGAAAGATGGACACTCTAGTTAAAAGCCACGACACGCTGGCTCAAGTCTTAACTAGGATAGAGATCCAATTGAACCAACAAGAGTGACAGAGTGAAACTCTACCGAGTCAGCCATTGCCAAACCCTAGGAATCCTAGGCAAGCCAATGAGGCTCAAGACCAAAACCACTGTAACTTGGTTTATACACTAAGATCAGGGAAACAAGTTGATAATCACGTATCCATGCCACCGGGCCCATCCCAGTCATCCATTCCATCTAGCTCCACTCCTTCTCCCCCCAGCTCCAATGAAACTGAAGTTGAAAAGTCAGCAGGACAGGTGCACCAGCCTATAGCCCCATTTCCAAATAGGCTTAAAAGCAACAATAATGCACATATGGAGAAACTACTAGAGGTGTTCAATCAAGTTAGGCTCAACATCCCACTTCTTGATGCAATCCAACAGGTCCCTAGTTATGCCAAATTCCTTAAGGACATGTGCACCAAGAAAAGAAAGACAAATGTGCCTAAGAAGGTTTTCCTAGCCACTAACATTAGTGAGCTATTGTCCAACCAGATCCCAGTCAAGTACAAGGACCTGGTTGCGCCACCATCTCTTGCACCATAGGTCGAGCTGAAATCAATCGAGCACTCCTCAATTTAGGAGCTAGCATTAATTTGCTCCCTTTCTCCGTATATCAACAACTAGGATTAGGTGAACTCAACCCAACCCAAGTTACTATTCAATTGGCTGACCGCTCAATCAAGGTTCCTAAGGGAGAGATCAATGACGTCCTCATACAGGTGGGAGAATTCATTTACCCAGTCGATTTCATTGTTTTAGAGACACAACCTGTGTCTAATCCTAGGTCCCAAACTCCCGTCATCTTAGGACGACCATTCCTAGCAACCGCAAATGCAATAATAAATTGTAGAAATGGATCCATGAGATTGACTTTTGGGGATATGACCAAGGAAGTCAATGTTTTCAACCTAGGTAAGCATCCCTACGATGTGACCGACCAGCCCTTTGAGGTTAACTTCATTGAAAACATGACGAGTGAGCATGATGAGGAGAACACACTAGAGTCAGTGGAAGAGGAAGAATTAGAATCAAGTGATCTCAACCTTGATGAGATCAAATGGGCAGCAAATTCAAGTTCTATAGAGATGGAAAAGTCAAGCTTAACACCTCCACCATTCGAGCCACCTCCTTCATTGGAGTTAAAGGCCTTACCTAAACATCTTAAGTATGCCTACCTAGGTGAACAAGAGACGTTATCGGTCATAGTTGCATCCAATTTGACTAATAGGCAATAGGAAGACCTGCTGGCAACCTTAGGAGACATAGGGAAGCCATTGGTTGGACTATGGCAGATATCAAGGGACTGAGCCCTACGATAGTCCAGCATCGTATCCATTTAGAGGAAGGGGTTAAACCGAAGAGGGATCCACAGCGTAGACTAAATCCACTGATGCAGGAGGCTGTACAAGCCGAAATAGTAAAACTGTTAGATAATGGGATCATTTATCCCATTTCCGATAGCGAATGGGTTAGCCCAATGCATGTGGTCCCTAAGAAGTCTAGCTTTACTGTGGTAGAAAATGACAAGCATGAGTTAGTGCAAATACGATTGCCTACTAAGGTTCGAGTATGCATAGACTATCGCAAGTTGAACGCCGCCACTAGGAAAGATCATTTTCCTCTCCTATTTATCGACCAAATGCTGGAACGATTAGCCGGTCATGAGTATTACTGTTTCTTGGATGGTTATTCAGGGTATAACCAAATCCCTATAGCCCCGGAGGACCAAGAAAAGACAACGTTACGTGCCCATTTGGGACATTTGCCTACCGTCGAATGCCTTTCGGCTATGTAATGCCCCGCCACATTCCAACGTTGTATGTTAAGCTGTTTTCTGATATGGTCGAGCGCTTTTTAGAGATTTTCATGGATGACTTCTCCGTCTATGGAAATTCATTTGACCATTGTCTCCATCACTTGGAGCTAGTACTGAGTAGATGCACCGAAAAGAACTTGACCCTCAATTGGGAAAAGTGCCACTTCATGGTGCAGCATGGGATTGTCCTAGGTCATGAGATATCTAGGGAAGGGATAAAAGTGGACAAGGCTAAGGTGGATATCATAGCCAAACTTTCAATTCCACGATGTGTGAAGGACATTCGGTCTTTCTTAGGACACGCTGGGTTTTATCGTAGGTTCATTAAGGATTTTAGCAAAAATTGCTAGACCCCTTACAAACCTTCTAGCTAAGACGTGCCCTTCATATTTGACGATAGGTGCAATAGTGCTTGGGAAAAGTTGAAAGTGAAACTTATTTCTGCACCTATCATCTCACCTCCGGACTGGTCCAAGCCTTTTGAGATCATGTGCGATGCCTCAGATTTTGCGATAGGTGCTGTCTTAGGACAGCGTAAGGATAGCAAGCAGCACGTGATCTATTATTCGAGTAGGACGCTCAATGACGCCCAAATGAACTATACTACAACCGAGAAGGAATTCTTGGCAGTAGTGTTCGCTTTGGAGAAATTCCGCCCATACCTACTGGGACCAAGACCACGATTTTCACCGATCATTCAGCACTTCGATACCTTATGCTAAAAAAGGATGCGAAGGCCCGACTCATTCGTTGGATCCTCTTCCTTCAAGAATTTGATCTCGAAATTCGAGATAAAAAGGTGTTGAAAATGTTGTCGTAGACCATCTCTCTCGCGTGCCTAATGCACCCTCCGACGAACTGCCCATCAATGACAATTTCCCGATGAACAACTTCTAGCCATCTCTAAGGAACCATGGTTTGCTGACATAGTAAATTACTTAGTCACAAACCAAACACCACCTAATTGGTCAAAACAGGATAGATACCGGTTCTTGTCTCAAGTCCGGTATTACATATAGGAAGATCCATACCTTTTCAAATATTATAGCGACCAAATTATTAGGAGATGTGTCCCCGATGAGGAGACTAGAAGCGTTCTAGCCTTTTGTCATGAGTTCGCTTGCAGTGGACACTTTGGTCCCCGCAAAACTGCCGAAAAGATCCTGCAAAGTGGCTTTTATTGGCCTACTGTGTTCAAAGACGCATTCGAGTTTTGCAAGACTTGCACAAGATGTCAAATGATAGGAAGAATTTCCAAACGAAATATGATGCCCCTAAATCCAATTCTAGAAGTAGAACTTTTCGATGTTTGGGGCATTGATTTTATGGGACCCTTCCCTAATTCGTTTGGGCACCAATACATCTTGTTGGCCATAGATTACGTATCTAAATGGGTTGAAGCCGTCCCTTGCAAGACAAATGACAACAAAGTTGTTGTCAAATTCTTGAAAGAAAACATCATCTCGCGCTTTGGAACACCTCGTGCCATTATTAGTGACAATGGTACACATTTTTGCAATAGAACTTTGAAGCTCTTATGCGAAAATACGCCATAAGTCACAAATTATCTACGCCCTACCATCCTCAAACTAGTGGACAAGTAGAAGTTTCCAATAGGCAAGTCAAGCTCATCTTGGAGAAAACTGTGAATCAGAATAGGAAGGACTGGTCCACCAAACTAGTGGATGCCCTATGGGCATATAGGACTGCCTTTAAGACGATTCTAGGAATGTCTCCCTACAGACTAGTCTTTAGAAAGGCTTGCCACCTTCCTGTTGAGCTAGAGCATCGGGCCTTATGGGCAATTAAACAACTGAATTTTGATATGGATAAGGCCGGTGAGCTTTGAAAATTGCAAATTTCTGAACTAGAGGAATTGAGGAATGAAGCATACGACAATGCGAAAATTGCGAAGGATAGGGTTAAGGTCTTTCATGATAAGTTCATCACGAGAAAAACTTTTGTCCAAGGACAAAAAGTGTTACTCTATAACTCTAGACTTCATCTTTTTCCCGGCAAGTTAAAATCAAGATGGACAGGACCGTTCATTGTTAAGACCGTGTTTCCACACGGAGCGATAGAGATCTACGATCCGAAAAATGGCAGTACATTCAAGGTAAGTGGTCAACGTCTTAAAATCTTTTTGGAATCAATTCGGAAGTGAATGCAGCCATGGGTCTTTTTGACCCATTGTATCGGTAACTATATCTTTCTGCCAATTCATGCATCCATGCATTTCATTCATACATTAGGGACAATGCATGAAACAAGTGTGGGGGAAGGGTATGTAAAGTATATGTAAAAAAAAAATTTATTCTTTTCTCTTTTCTAACATAAAAAAATAAAAATAAAATTTTTTTTTTATAAAAAGGACAATATTTTGACTTATCTTTTGAAAGAAATCTAAGTTAGTCTTAAGAATTAGGAAAATCATGATTAGGATTTCTAAAAACTTGGTCAAAATAAATAAATTGTTGAATTTTTAGGTATAGAAGGAGAAATTGAATAAATAATTAGTCTTGATTTTTACCTTAATGAAATGTGCATACCTAATGCATATCTAGGGTTCTAAGACAAAGACCCTTGTGCCTCATAAAAAAAAATCACTAATTAAGCTGGATACATGTGCCTCAAGAAGCATAAGTATTCATGCCTAAAGGTGAGTCCTAAATAAAATAAAGTCCTTAGTTTTGTGGCCTAGTTCACTCGAATTTGAGTCTGCGGGGTGTTTTCTCACCTGGTGCCCTAAAGCCGACTGGTTTGGGAGCCACCGACTTTAAGTTCGCTACATGGGTGAATTAGAAAGCTTAAGAAAACTGAGAAATATCATATATGTATTAACACATCTAATAGTCAATTAGTTAGGTATGAGAGCTTCAAGAAGCCTTCATGCTTACACGAAAGAAAATTAGATGAGTTATACATATTAAAAAAAAAGAAAAAAATAATAATAAAGAGGCATGAGAGTCCAAGTTAAGGAATTCCTAGTAAAAATTCACAAGGATGCATATGACTTAGGGTAACGAAAAAGACTATACAAAAGTTCAATTTTGACCCTTACCTAAAATGGATAACAATTCACTTTATAAAGACTAAGTTTAAGAATGAATAAAAATGATAATCCTAAAATCTTATAGATTACTTAGTCTCTTCAAACATATTTCAAATATTTTCCTTTTTACGGATTTTGTGGGTGTAATCCGCTGAAAACCCTCACGAGACAACACTCGTCCTCTAGGGTAACCTAGGGGTTTAACGGCTTGTTGCACATGCTAAGTGCAACCGTGATTCCTACGAAAGTGAGTTAGCTAGATTAGTTTTTCTTTTTCTTTTTGATTTTTACTCGAGGACGAGCAAAAAGATAAGTGTGGGGGTGTGATAGGTAGTGAAAAATGCATAATGTCATCACATTTTCCATCACATTTTCATATTATTCACACAATTATGCACAATTAACTAATATTTATTATTTATTGTGTGCAGGCCTTGAGTGTTTTAAATAAAGAATAGGACTAAATGAAGCCAAAAGCCCATGTCCAAGCCCAAGTGCACAAGTGCAATTACAAAATGTCAAAAGTGCAAATACAAAGTGTAAATATTGCAAATACTACAAAGAGGGAAATGATAGAATTCTATTCAACCCTAAATACTTGGTGGATGAGGATAAATAAGAGTGCAAGGATGAAATTCGTTTTGGAAGAGATTTGGATTTAGGGTAACTTGATTTCCAAGTTATCCCGAAATCTCAAATTAAAGAGTCGAGATGCCAGATCCAGACGGATATAACCAGATGAGGCCACGCGCGAAAGCGCGCGGCCAGGGATAATACTGTGGCCGCAAAAACACGGCCAGAGCCGCGTTTTCGCGGCAATATGGATGTGGATGACTACCGTTTTTGCAGCAGAGTTTCACCTGGACTCTACTTCCTTCTGAGGCTATAAATACCCCTGCAGACGCAACAGAGAGGGCTATCCAGAGAAGATTAGGGTTTTTCTTTAGCTTTTCCTTAAATTTCTGCAATTTGTAATTTCGTTTTAAAGTCATTGTGGAGAAGAGGAGCTTGTATTGGAGACATATTTTCGAATAAAGGTTACTTATTTTGCTATTTGATTCTTGTCAGTTAATTTATTTCTTTTCTCTGTGATCTCTTATTTTTGGTTTTTAATCTGTGATCTTTTGTTTTGTTTTCCTTCTTTAACAATTCTTCTCATTAAGTAAAAAAATAAAAAAATAATTATAAAAAAAAATGATGTCTAACTAATTCCTTGTGTGGTTTGCTGATCTCTTAAGCAACCCTAGGGCAAGTTAGGAGATGAATAGATTGATGATCAGTTTTTAGAAACCCTCGGTCTAAGATTGCTTTTCTTGAAGATTAAACTGATAGTTAGATTTCTTAATCTAGGTTGCACACTTAGACAACTCCTCATGACTTCATACTTAAGAACTTGGACAGCATAAATTTAAGATAACACTTTTCTTATGCTGTACTTAGAAGTTAGGATGAAACTTTGTTTAGTTTTGGTAATGCAACTTAGTTAAATTCTAGTATCATCTTCTCTTGCTTGAATCCTTCTTAATAAACCTAGTATAAATCATATATATCTCAAGATGACATTCAACATCCAAGACTTGCATTGTGGGTTGTGGTAGTAGATCAGTAAAACCATACCTCTTTAATCATATTTCAAATCTAATCTCTCCTTTGTTTTATTTGAAGCACACAGAGAAATCGGCCGAAAAGCTTGCATCGCATCCTTCCCTGAGGATCACGACCCGCTTTGGCCCTTGCTACAGCGGATAGCATTGAGACTGAGAACTCTACAGCTCAACCTTTTCTTTATAAATTCTCAATTTCAATCATGTTTTAGCAACAAGATTTCAAAGAGTTTTTGGGTTTAAAAGTTCTATCTTTATTTTTTTAAAGGGTTGGAGAATTCAAAGAAAAAGAGAAGTCATTGGGAATTGGTTTTGATCTTCATTTCTATTTCATTCAAGAGTTTTTTTTAAGAGTTTTTTCTTTGTGATTTGATTTTCAAACTCTTTATTTTCTCACACTTGAGCTATCATATCTATCTTATCTATAGGATCTTTGTTTGTGGAAAAATTGATTTGTGGTTTGTTGAAACCACTAAGTGTTGTAATCCTCTTTGCTTTGTATTATCCCTCTTGGGTAGAGGTGATTATGGAGGAGCTTGGGTTTGTGGTTGTCCCTCTAAGTGTAGAGGTTATTGCGGAGGTTGAGGTTGGTTGTGTTGTTATCCCTTTAAGTGTAGAGGTGATTGAGGTTGGAGTTTCTCTTTGTTCCTATCCCTCTAGTGAGAGGTGATTGTTGTTTGGCTTAGTGCCCTATCCCTCTATTGAGAGGTTGATCTTGTGTGGCTTAGTGCTTTGCCACTGTGTAGAGGTGTTGTTGTTTGAGAGAGGTGTTGTGTACTCTAAGTCGTATTACTCAAATCCTCAGTGGAGGTTACCTGTATGGAAAGTCCTGTGTGGACGCATTAGAGAAAATCCTTCCGTGTGAAGGCGGGGACGTAGAGCAGTGGCTCGAACCTCAAAACATATCTTTGTGTTTGCGATTGATCCACTTTCTTTAAAGTCTCTCTCTCTCTCTCTCTTATATTGTGCCTTACATTATTTCATATTGTTCATATTATACTTATATGCTTGGTATTGTTTGTGTGTGCCCATACTTGTGTTGAACTAAGAGAGCTTCACATAGCACCTCAACTCTTATTTAGAGAAATCTTGAGGAGTTAGTCCAGAGCCCTTCATTGGGAATTCGGCTACACTCACTAAGTGTGTTACAATTTAGTTTTAATTCTGCATCATTTGTCATTAGATTAGCCATACACCTACCCACCCCCTCTAGGTGTACTTTTAGTTACACACACAAAAAATACATGTTTTTAAAATACACAAGTTTTACCCTATTGAGTTTGTTGCATACTTGGTATTAATACATGGTTCATAATTTGTCAAATTTTTCTATCAAGTTTAGAACATATATTTTTCTCCTATACTATGCTACATAACCCTCAAACCAATTCAAAATATTTTAATCAAAGTTCAAAAATCTAGTTTTTAACTGTTTCAGGTTTTCCCGGTCGATCGCCCGGTCGACCGTTGCCTATTACAGACCATAACGGTCGACCGTTGGGTCGACCGGGCCTTTGGCCACAAGCGTGCACGTTTGTGCACGATTTTCGGTCGACTGCCTGATTGACCGACTGAAAGAGCCTTGCTCTCTGTTTATGTCGGTCGACCTACAATTCAAAATTTTCTTTTTAAAATTCTACGGTCGACCGCCTGGTCGACCGGAGCCAACAGCTATTTTGCCAAGTGGCGTGCCGGTCGATCGGCCGTTCGACCGGCAGACGTCCAGGTTGGTATAACAACTATATTTGAATCTGTTTTGATTTAATATGTTCCAACGGTTATTTTTGGTTGTCAAGTGGTCAAACTCACCCCAAATTACCTGAAAACACTTATGAATGTTATTCATCCTTTGCCTATAAATAGAGGGCATGAGTTTTGGTTTTCATCAAGAAAAATATCCAAGTTTCAAGTGTTTTCAAGAGAGAAGTGTCTATAGCTTTCACTTTAATGTTCTTTCTATTGTAAAGTTTTTCAGTTGGTTTTTAAGTCTTCTAAATCTTTGCTACTGAATTTTTTCTCTCACTTAACTTCTTGAGCCTTAATTCATACTCCAATCTATAAGAAGTTGTAAGAGAGTGTTTGTGGTCTTCCTAGATCACCAAGTGACTTCTATTCCATTGAGTGTGGTTCCTCTTGTGTGGAGGATAGTATTGTTGGAGTTGGGTACTCCGATCTTGAGTAGACCAAGTTGTAATCCTTGGGTGTAAGGTTCTTTTGTGAAAGTTCCCTTAGTGGATGTAGGCTCTCTAAAAATCACTGAAGACAAGTCGTCAAAAAGTATAATCCAAACTCCAGACGCGGGGCTAGTCATCGCCATCAGTGCAGCACCAAGACGCGAGGGTTGAAACCCGCGTCTCGACATCACTACGAGGACAAAAGACGCGAGGGTTGAAACTCGTGTCTCAGCATTATTGCAGTGCCAAGACGCAAAGTCCAAAGCCCGTGTCTCACGCGAAGGTTGATGCAGAGCTGGAAACTTGCGTCTCTCAAGCATTACTTTAGCAGCAAAACGCAAGGCTCAAAACCTGCGTCTCAGTTATAGCTGCCCTCATTACTGGGTCAATTACTGGCCACGTAGTGAGGGAGTTAACCCCCATTATGGAGTATTTTTAGGGGACATGCTTACCCCCTGAAACCTCTATAAATAGCCCAGTTTGCTATGAAAGAGGGGTCGGAGAAAGAAAAAATCGGTTACTTCTTGGTAAAAAGAACTTTGGTTGTAAGCCGTAGAAACACAAAGATTTCAGCTGAAAAGAAAGAGAGAGTTCAATTCTTCTAACAACTTGCTGCGTACAAGTTTATTTTTTGCCTACACTCTCTGTGAGAGGATTCTCAAAAGGTCCTGACGTTCACCGGGTAACGGAAACAAGATTCACTTTCCACCGTCATATCAAGAACCCGGCACTAAACAAAGGGGAGATTCAAGTTTGAATATCTTCCCTCTCTTGTAAGAGGATTGTTGATCCGCTGTAACTTTCTTTACAATCAAATAAAAAATTTACTTCTCGATCACCAATTTTTCCTTACCAAACAAGAGATGGTGATTCCACTGGGGACAACTTTCTCTACAAACGAGCAAGTTGTAGAGCAAGGTGACGTCACCTATATGGGAAAAACAGTCGAATCACTTGTCGTGGAGTTCGACCAGGCAAAGTATGAAGAGTTCCTCTCTTCTAACTCCAAGAGCCCTAAGGCGCGAATCTACCACAAAGTCTCCTCGGGGACTTGCTCTCGAGTCTGCTCTGAGATCCCCTCAGACGCGACCGACAAGAAGGATGTTGTGGCTAACTGCATCATACGTAACACCCGCATCAACGTCTTCCATAAGACCCGCGTGGTTAACGTTGCTGATGTTCAGCCCTCCATGTCCATCCTCTTCCTCAGCGCCAAGTTACGGGGGGTTCCCATCAACCCGTACGACGTAACCGGAATGCTGAGCGATGACAGAGACGGCGTGCGTACCAACTACAAGCTGGAACAACTGTCTGCCTAACAGAGGCAGGACGCGGGGTTCAAGCCGCGTTTCTTCTGAATTATGTCAGAGACAGGAAGTTCGCGTTTGGAAACCTAAACGCGAGTCTCACCAAACTCGCATTTCTGAAGCTCCACTTCTCAAACGTGACGATCAACAGCGCAAGGTCCGTGCCCCTCATCCGATACATGAGACCCGCGCCTCTACATTTATACCTGGGACCCAGAAGGCCTGCGTTTCTCAAGCGTCGCTACCGAGATGCGAAAATCAGCAACGCTAGAGTCGCGTCTCTTCTCAGCAGAGGCGCAAGACTCGCGTTTCAGAGCCAAAATGTGAAAGCTGCATTCATCTTACCGGACGTGAGCTCCGCGTGTCAGAACCTTGTGCCTCAGCTTTGCGAAGCAAGGATAGCTCTCAGAAGTTGAAATGCCCTCGATAATCCGAGGCTAATCTCTTTGATCCCCCTCCCACGGACCTAAGAGATTATTTGACAAAGAAAAGGAGTGCTAGTTTGATCACTCCATCTTATTGTTGTGAACGTCTTATCACAGCAATGCTCTCTGAGTGCCGCTGCAGTTCACATGCGAGCCGATAGTTGATATTCAGACAGTTGACCCTAACTTTCCGATCAGCCAAAAGATATCGCTCCCGCAGAAGGAGGGCCTTCTCTGACACGGAGTACCCTGAATCACTGCAAACATGGCAAGTAGAAGTAGGGGAAAACAACTAGTGGTCAGCTCCGACGAGTCTGACACGGAACCAGCAGGAGTGTATCGGCATACTCACACTCGAATTGGAGCGATTGCCCTGATCAACTACAGTGCCCTGGCTCGGGGCATTGAAGTAAATGACTTACATTCCGCTGTTGCAGAGTTGCAGGCTTCGAACTCTTGCATAGAGAAGGAAGCCTTCATATACATGACAAATACTCCTAAGGAGATGGCCAGGCGCTTTGAGCAACAAGCTCAGGTCCAGAGGGAACAATTTGAGATGCTTCGTGCTCAACAAGAATCCATTGATTCCCTCAAACAGATGCTAGCACAATTGCTTGAAGACAAGAGGAAATCAACTGACAAAACCTCCTCTAAAAAGTCTAAAGGCAAACGAAAAAGAGGGAGAAAGCTCATCTTCAGTGCATATCGAGGAGAAAGAGCAATCTACTTCTGAGTCGTCTAAATCCTCATCTAAGGGGGAAGGCAACCCGAACCATGGAAGGATCATTCTAAAAGAATGAGTCAATTGGAGCAACGTCTCGAGGCCCTTACTAATCGGAAAGGCCTCCAAGAAGCAAGAGTGGTCCGGCCATATCCAGCTGAGTGGGACCTTGTTCCATACCCCCCAAGTTCAAAGCTCTGACCCTACAACCATTTGACGGCAAAGGGTCACCAAACCAATATATCTACCACTTTAAGTCTCAGACGGGGAACATGGTAGATAATGATGCCATCTTGGCACGTTTTTTCATTGGCACTCTAAAAGGGCTTGCCTTTGAATGTTTCATGAAGCTCCCGGAAAGTTCCATTAAAAATTGGAGTGATCTGGAGAAGCTCTTCCTAACACGCTTTTTTGAAGACGACTCAGAGATCACAATGCCTACTCTTTTGGCCACAAAGTAGCGAAAGGGGAAGTCAGTCAAATCATTTGTATTTCAGAATATGGCACTCCAAATGTCCTAGTAGCATGACCCAGGTCACCCTGGTAGAAACATGCCGCCACAATCTACAAACGTCGCTCCTCGTCCAAATAGGAGTTGCTGAAAGCCGCACCTGGAAGCAATTGGTCCAGCAAGGTGAACAGGCTGATGAAATTATTCCCAGGGTTAGGGCAGAAGAAAACAAGTCCAGACCCCAAAGGTCCGACAAGGCGCACGCCAGAAACATCTTTTCAACCAAAGAGGAAAGATAACTTGGTGACAGAGACTAAATCCCCTGTCAAACCTCAGCCGGTCAAGGGAAGTAGCTCTTCAAGTCAGCCATGCGCCAATAAGCAGTATTCCTTCAAAGACGAACATGTTGAATTGTTATTTCTTTCATGGCAATGTCTAGTTAACTTCTTCTAACATGACTAGCTAACCACTAACCTTGCTAACTTCTAACTCTTGGGTGATTGCTAACTTTTCATCTTGCAATTTTGAGTCTCTTTCATCCCCGATGAAGATGATGGGTTGTTTTCATTTTTGGCGAATTCTTGTTGTAATTCCATATGATTCATGTGTGCCTCATTTAGAGCCTTGTCTTTAGAACAAGTGCCTTGATGGAACATGGAGATGGATCACCAACCATATGCTATTTGTTGTACAACTTTCTTACTTCAATGCTAACTTGATGTATGGCCTTGAATGACTAATGAATCTTGTATCTTCTTCCTTAGCATCCCTTGAGTGACACTCCTCGAGTCCACCATTGAAATTCTATCTTGAGAGCCGATGAAATCAATGAGGCTACAAGACAAGTCCAAGAAGAACACCCATCTATCAAGTGGGAAAGTAACTTGACAAACAAGCAAGACAAACATTTGCCGATGAATCAACATGAGGCATGCATCACCATAATGGAGATTAGTAAGTTAGCAAATTAGAAAGGTTAGCTAGTCATGGTTTCTCCCATCTAAAAGTTCTTCGAAGTTTTTCTTCTCTTAGTTTTCTTTCTAAAGCTTTTCAAGTTTTCTTTTCTTTCTTTACATCGCTTTTCTTTTCATGCACAAATCCATCACAAATTCTTTCACCTATTTTTCCATGTCTTTTCATTCTTTTGAACAAAGAAGAACACTCGTTTCTTTCTTCATCATTCAACCGTTAAAGCTTCTATCGCGAGCTCTCCCTGAGGATCGACCCGTATTACCTATACTACTACGGTGATTCGGAAGGAGTACATTAAGCATTGTGAATATATTTTAGAGTGAGTAAGCACCAAAGGTTGTTTCTAAACCTTCTCTCTTTTGTTAAATATTTGTGCAATTCTACTCCCTACTCTTTCCCTATCAAATTTTTGGCGCCGTTGCCGGGGAAGAGCAAACGGTTTTCATTTGAATTAGGAACTAAACGAGTTTTCTTCTCTGTTGCAGGTTACAGGTAGAAGAAACAGGAAAACAGGCATTGCAGTAACATATAAGTGGCCCTGGGCCTCTGCTCTAGAAAGTAGAGACCAGGAGCCCTCTGATTTGCCGCGTTTCCACGGCAAAGGCCGCGGATCCGCGGCAAAGAGGAGTGAACTACTCACTGTTTTTTGTGCAGGTTGCTTGCTCTGCCAAATAACAGCTGCTGCACTACTTATTTCTTGTATGCTTCACCATATTCCTGCTAATAATCAACAGTAAAATATTGGTTGCAAAGTTAAAAATTGATTAGACGTTTGCATTTCTAGGCACGTGTCTTTTCAATTCATTTACTTTACTGTTGAAGAGTGCTGGAGCAAGGTACGTGTGCATTGCATTTTGATTAGGACTCACTTCTTGGTTGATTTACATTGCTTTGAGTGAACCTTGTTTGTTTATATCGTACACTTGCACCAAATTGATTTTAAGGGCATTACCCAATAAATAAGATAAGGTGGGGATTTTATCACCCTTTCCTTAGCCCAAAAATCACCATCCCCATACCTCACAATCCCAAGCCTTTTAATAAAATCTGATAGACGTTGGCCCTAGGGACATCCGGACTCAGTAGGAGATCAGCTGAAGTTGGGAGTTGATTTTGATTCATACTCCAGTCAAATCAGTGTCTAAGGTTGGGGATTAAGAGGTTACGCCTCGAAGATACCGTGGTTTGGCGTAATTAAGGCCCGTTGCTTACGCACGGATACCTCCCACCGTATTTTACCCCTACCTGGCTGATTAGCTGTGGTCTGATTCAAGCAACAACCTTCTTTGGTTCATCGAACAGTTAGGAGTCGTCTAGGTCCAGGTATCCTAGATAGCTTGGGATTGATTTTTCTTTTATTATTTCTTATTTTCATTTTCTTTCCGCTGGTGTGATCGGTGAACGTTGTTTGTGACTGTATATGCAAGAGTGGTACCGGGATCCAGATTCTGCAAGACTTGTTAGAATTTCTACACTTGCACCAACACCACCACTTAACACAATGGAAAACAACGTTTCGCTTCAAGACAGATTCTACCCGATTCGCACCTCCCTTCCATCATGCATTCTTCTCCTGTTAACAACGGAAATCATTTTGTGCTGAAGCCACAATTCATCAATACACTTCCCCGATTTCATGGTTTAGAGTCTGAGGACGCGTACTTCTTCATTCGAGAGTTTGAATAAGTATGTGTAATGATGAGAATTTCTCAATTGACTGAGGATGCTGTTAGACTAAGGTTCATACCTTTTGCGCTGAAAGATTTAGCTAAGAAATGGCTTTACAATCTTTCCGCCAGTTCGATATCTTCATGGGATGATTTTGTAAAAGTCCTTTTAAGAAATTTTATCCCATTCATAAGACAGCCCTCATGAGAAAAAACATCATGCAATTCAAGCAGGAATCAAATGAACCCTTCTGGAAATATTTCGAGCGTTTCAAAGACCTTCTAGCCTTATGTCCTCATCACGGCATAGAGAAATGGCGTCAGTGCCAAATTATCTATGACGGACTTGATTACCAAACGAAAACACTCCTTGAATCCATGTGCCAAGGGGAATTTCTGAAGAAAGATGAGAATCAGGGGTGGGATCTCTTTGAAGCCTTAGCTGAGAAAACAATTCAGTGGGAGTCATGTCCAGATAAACCCACTCCCACTACTTCTAGAACCAGTATGCATTCCATAGAATCCTCGATAGCTACTGAGGCTAAGATCACACAATTAATGAAGAGGATAGAACTGCTTGAGTCAAGGGAACATTCTGTTGTCAATCAGGTCAACCCATCACCTGTGGTCAAACTGGGTTGCACCTTTTGCCATGACCTTAACCATGTATTCGAGGAGTGTCCTGTATACCAATCTCAAATGTATCAGGAGAATACGAATGATGCATTTACCAGACCCCACAACAATCCATACTCCAATACGTACAATTCGGGTTGGCGAAATCATCCAAATTTTTCTTGGAGTCAGTCTGGTCCTGAGCAACCTAGGCCACCTTTCCAAATCAATATCATGCTCAGCCTCCTCAACACAGTTTCAACTGAAATTCACTGAATTTTCATCCATATCAAAGTCCACCACAATCACAATCTTATCAGAGCCCACCACACTACCAAACACACTTCCAGTCTCCATACCATCAACATCCACCCCAGAATGATTCAGATGAGAAAATATCAGAGTTGAAGAAAATGATAGAAACCCTAGCAAAGACCCAGCGTCAGGATATGAATAAAGTACAGGTCCAGTTAGGGCAATTGGCTAATTCTGTAAATGAGAGACAAAAAGGTATTCTACCAATCCAGCCATTGCCCAATCCCAAACATCACTTCCCTCTGCATGAAGTGGATGACATGGGCCCCAGTCATTGCAACGCTATTCATATTCTGAGATCTGGAAAACAGGTAGATAATAGGGTTTCTAATCAATCATCCAAATCAATGCCAAAGTCAACATTTCCAGTTCCAGTGCAACCAACTCTAGACAATCCACCTTCTAGTTCAGAGCCATCAACTTCAAAAGCCAAAGGAAAAGAAAATGTAGATGAGCAACCTTATAAGCCTAGTGTACCATTTCCAAATAGGCTGACAAATCACAAGTTAAATGCTCATATGCAGAAGATAAGAGAAATGTTTAACAAGGTCCAAATCAATGTACCTCTTCTTGATGCCATACAACAAGTGCCATCATATGCAAAATTTTTAAAGGAAATGTGCACTAAAAGAGGAAACACAAGTCCCTAAGAAAGTCTTCCTAGCTTCAAGCATCAGTGAGTTGTTCACTGGGTCAATACCTGTAAAATACAAGGACCCAAGGAGCCCAACAATCTCTTGTATCATAGGACAGACTACCATTAATAGGGCATTACTTGATTTGGGAGCCAGTATCAATCTCCTGCCTTTTTCTGTGTATCAACAATTAGGGTTAGGCGATCTCCGCCCTACCCAAATGACGATACAAATGGCTGATCGCTCTGTCAAGAGACCCAAAGGGGAAATTCACGATGTCCTTGTCAGAATCGGGGAGTTTATTTACCCTGTTGATTTCGTAGTTCTCGAGACACAACCTGTGTCTAATACCAATCATAGGGCTCAAACTCCTGTTATCTTGGGACGACCATTCCTGGCTACAGCAAATGCCATCATCAATTGCAGGAATAGGTCAATGAGGTTAACTTTTGGTGACATGACAAGAGAAGTGAATGTTTCAGCATGGACAGGCAACCTCGTAGGGTAAAAGATCAAACATTTGAGTTAACTTTGTCAGAAACAATTGTGAGGAAAAAAGTAAAGATGAGTCATAATTTTGTGGTTCTCTTGAAGTGGAAAATCCTATTATCCGAGTACCCTTTCAAAAGGGAAAATTGATTTGAATATTTTCACTTTCAGTGAGTCAACCGTGAATGTATCCCATGAGGATATAATTCAAAAACCTCCGATTAATTTATCTTTTGAAGACCTCTTCGCTGACGAAATCATGTGTTTGGATGAGCCAACTCGGGGTATGTTAACTAATTGTACATCTCTAAAGGAAAATGTTGACCTCAGTTTTGAGGAGTTGTATGGAGAAGAGTTAGAATTTCTCAACATTGGGAATAAAGAAATTGAGAATGATAAAAGTGGTGATGAAGAATTTCTTAGTGAACATTGTGGTGAAATGAGGATGAACAACAATAAGCAATTGAAACTGGAAATGCCTAAGGCTCAGAGAATAAGTCAACTCGTTTCCCAACTGAGCCTCTCAAACAGACCCATTGAAACGATGGGAAACGGGCTAGAGGGATACGACCAAAAAAGCCTAGGCGATGGACACACTTGTACATATTCCTTGTAAATAATTTTTGTACACTCTTGTAAAAAAAATATAAAAAAAATAAAAAAATAAAAATAAAAAATAATAAAAACTCCAAAAATGAGGGACTTTTGTGCTAATTCATCTCAAGAGTTCCACTCCATTCAAACTTCAAATCCCTAGGTTTGTAAATATTACTTTTCACCTAGGGATAAAATTGGGACTCTCAACCTTTTCCCCCTATAAATATCCTATTTACCCTACCCCTCTTCCCTCAAACGCAAAACGCCTCCCAGATCTGAAATCCCTCCTCAAACGGCCGCTCACAGAAATTTCCTGATCCCCGACTTCCTCTAGATAGCCGCGCTTCCGCGACCCAGGCCACAGATCCGCGGCATTCTTGCGTCATCTGGAGCGCCGCCAAAGTCTTTGCCGGTCGATTTCCGGCGCTCGTGGCCGATCTGGTGCCACAGATTCCATTAGCCTTCTCCTGTGCCCTCTGCAAGCCCGGATTTTTCCCCTCACGAATTCCGGGGGCGGTTTGAATTTCGATCTCTCAATTTTATTGATTTGATCTATATTTGTAGCATGGCACCCAACATATTTGCTGAAAAGGATTTTGGAAAAATTTTGTGTGATCCTAATGGCTATGGACATATATTCCTAGATCGGATTAGGGCATGGGATTGGTATGCTTTAGTGTATGATAATTCTGAAAACGATGCTTTTTATTGTCCTGAATTGGTGGCACTGTTCTACAACTCCATTGACCATGCATCCGTAGATGTACACACTTATCAATTCACTGTGCACATGCCCTTGGGCGACCTGTTTATCACGCTTCCTCTCCTTGAGGAAATCACCAGTGTACCTAGTGTCACACAGCATAGCGACCCTCTCCCACTTATCGATTACATGACAATTATGGGGGCTCGCTGTACGGAGCAAGACCGCGGGCTAAAGGCCAGCACCACTTATAGAAACGTACACTGCGTTGGACGATGGATCCAACGTAACATCTTAGGTCTGGACCACACAACGTCATTCAACCGCCCCGTGTTGCAGATTATTCACGATCTGATGACTAGGCAACATACGGTCTGTCTAAACAAGACCATCTTCCACGCAATAATTGCCAACTCTTCACGCACCTGGGGAGCCAAACATTCTCATCCCATTCTGATTACGCGTCTGTGTAGGACTTTCCTACCAGACGCCGTATTTGATTCTTTTGACCGGGTGTTTGTGACACAAGAGCGACCCACTAGTTCTTACAATAGCTTTTGCATGCGGTTTGGACCCTTAGTGTCCAACCCGAGGATGTGCCGGTGGAGTCCTCTTTTGAGGAAAGTTTAGAGGAGGAAGATGAGCCTTAATTTGGTGTCAGGATCCCCCAACAGATTCACGTGCCTTCATGTCCACCATTTGGAGGGGCATGAAGAAGATTTTTAGGGGGCAGGTTAGATTGAAAAAGAAGGTGGAGGAGCAATCCTCTAGGTTGAACCGCATTGAGGCAGGGTTACGGCGATCTCAGTCGGCTGGACCCAGTACCACCGCTGGTCCAAAACGGCGGAGGGAGTGATTTTATACCTTTACCTATTTCATGCATTTTTTATATTGCATACATTGAGGACAATGCATGAGATAGGTATGGGGGGGTAGATTCTAACCTAGGATTTTTGTAGATTCTAACCTAGGATTTTTATTTTCTTTTTAGGTTTTTTATTTTTCTTTTTAGGATTTTCATTTTTTTTAGGTTTTTATTTTCTTTTAGATTTTACCTTTCTTTTTAGATTTTTTATTTTTCTTTTAGATTTTACTTTTTTTTTTAGAAAAATAAAAAAATAATAAAAATAAAAAATATATATATAACAATAAAAAAAAAATTTTGATCCATGTTTAAAGAATTAAGCTTGACTTTAGGGATTAAGGAAGCTCTTACTATGATTTCTAATTATAAGTCAAAAAGAGGAGTTTTGTTGGATTTTTAGGTTAAGTAATAAAGGATAAGAAAGATTACTAGATTTTAATTCTTTCTTTAGGATATATACATTAAACATATTGAAGGATTAATCAAAGACTTTGTGACTTTATTTACACATATATATATAATAAAAAAAAAGAGAAAAAAAGAAAAAAATATGTATATAAATAACTAAATAAATACTTAGCCACTAATTAAGCTGGTTAGCCGTGCCTCAAGAAGCATTGCCATTCACGCCTAAAGGTGGTTAAGTCCTTAGTATTCATGGCCTAGTTTACTCGAGTCATCGAACCTAAGGGATGTATCTTCATCTGGTGCCCTAAGACCGACTGGTTTGGGAGTCATCGGTAAGAGGCTCGCTACAAGGATAAATTAGAAAGCCTAAGGAATGCTAAGGAAATGTAAATAAATAAATATTGTATATAAAAAAAATAAATAAATAAATAAATAAATAAATAAATAAATAAATAAATGTTATATATATTAGTAAATAAATGAACTTAGTCTGAGAAAGATCCTTCATATTTATAGATGTATATATACTAGGATTGATACAAAATCCGGTTTTTTGATCTTTTCCTTTAAAACTTAACCTAAGTTGAAGACAAAACTCTAAATAGACACTTATAAGAGGAATGACAAGTTTAGGGTAAGCTGAAACCTATAACTCAAGTAAGATTCTTGAAAACATGGATCAAAAGGTTTCACTAACACTTTTATTTTTCTTTATGGATTTTGTGGGTGCAATCCGCTGAAAACCCTCAGGAGACAACACTCCTCCTCTAGGGTAACCTAGAGGTTTAACGGCTTGTTGCACATGCTCAGTGCAATCGTGTCACCTACGAAAGTGGTGCAATAATCTAGTTAGGATTTTTTCTTTCTTTTTTGCTCGGGGACGAGCAAAAGCTAGGTATGGGGATGTGATTGTTATTCATTTTTGCATATTTTTTCACATCCATACCATGCATTATATCAATAAAAATGTGTTTTACTCTTTTTCTCTCTATTTTTGCAGGTCCAATATTAATGGAGAAGAGGCCCATAATCCATGGAAATATCAAGAATTAAAAGGGATTAATCAAAGTCCAAAAGAGAAGCCCAAGAGTTTAGCCCAGGTTCTGGAGTTATCCACGCGCCCCGTCAGCATTCTAGAAGAACCACGTGGCTAACAGAACGCAACAAATCCGCAACAGAATCCGTTGGCGCAACGGCCAAGATTCTGCCGCGGAAACGCGGCTCTGGCCGCGGATCCGCGGCAGTTATCTGGCCGTTGAGCCTGAGATTTTCTCCAACTGTCTGGATCTAAGAGCCTCTTCCTCTGAAGCCTATAAATAGACCCCAGGACTCTGCGAGAGAGAGGAGGAGAGATTAGAGGAAAGAGCTTGTAATTTTTAGGTTTTTCTCTAGGTTTTTTAGTGCTCTTAGTCTTCTTCTTCCTCCTAGAAATTCTGCAGAGAGAGATAGAGAGAGAGTGAAAGCTTGTAATCCAAGGTGTGATAACTTGAAGCAAGGATTAATCCAATCTCCCTTCTCATCTATTGCAATTTCTAGTGCTTTACATTTCTTGCATTTACTTTCTTCAAGCTTTACATTTCTAGCATTTCCTTTCTATATTGAATTGTTGTTTTCTTTCATGGCAATGTCTAGCTAACTTCTTCTAACATGACTAGCTAACCACTAACCTTGCTAACTTCTAACTCTTGGGTGATTGCTAACTTTTCATCTTGCAATTTTGAGTCTCTTTCATCCCCGATGAAGATGATGGGTTGTTTTCATTCTTGGTGAATTCTTGTTGTAATTACATATGATTCATGTGTGCCTCATTTAGAGCCTTGTCTTTAGAACAAGTGCCTTGATGGAACATGGAGATGGATCACCAACCATATGCTATTTGTTGTACAACTTTCTTACTTCAATGCTAACTTAATGTAAGGCCTTGAATGACTAATGAATCTTGTATCTTCTTCCTTAGCATCCCTTGAGTGACACTCCTCGAGTCCACCATTGAAATTCTATCTTGAGAGCCGATGAAATCAATGAGGCTACAAGACAAGTCCAAGAACATCACCCATCTATCAAGTGGGAAAGTAACTTGACCAACAAGCAAGACAAACATTTGCCGATGAATCAACATGAGGCATGCATCACCATAATGGAGATTAGTAAGTTAGCAAATTAGAAAGGTTAGCTAGTCATGGTTTCTCCCATCTAAAAGTTCTTCGAAGTTTTTCTTCTCTTAGTTTTCTTTCTAAAGCTTTTCAAGTTTTCTTTTCTTTCTTTACATTGCTTTTCTTTTCATGCACAAATCCATCACAAATTCTTTCACCTATTTTTCCATGTCTTTTTCATTCTTTTGAACAAAGAAGAACACTCGTTTCTTTCTTCATCATTCAACCGTTAAAGCATCTATCGCGAGCTCTCCCTGAGGATCGACCCGTATTAGCTATACTACTACGGTGATTCGGAAGGAGTACATTAAGCATTGTGAATACATTTTGGAGTGAGTAAGCACCAAAGGTTGTTTCTAAACCTTCTCTCTTTTGTTGAATATTTGTACAATTCTACTCCCCTACTCTTTCCCTATCATCTGGACTATGGTCTTCGTGAGTGTACTGTGGAACTCTTTGAAGCCGCCAAAACTGATCGCATGGAGTGTCTAGATACACAGTCTAAACCTCCCTGATGCTTTAAGTTTGTCGTTGGTGTACTTTAAACCAGAGGTGGGCATTCGTTTGCTTGTGCCAGTGTGCTTTTGAACTGAATTGCAGAAGCAAGGACTACACGCCAGTTCTGTGAACGCAGGGGTGATACTACTTTAGGGATGACAACGCGATGTTACTGCATGAGGCAGACGCGACTTTGGCCGAGTTGAAAGGGTGCGTCCATCGAAGGGACGCATCTTTAGAGATGAAGACGCGACTCTTGGATGCGAATCCGTGTCATGAGTATGCTGCCACGTGTCCCGTAGAATTGAGGGGACATCTACTTTTTGGCGTGCGAACTTCACGCTGCATTTAATACGCTGTCCACGCGTCAGGCGGTAATTGGGTGTCGAGCCAAGCGCCGCGTATCTTTACGAATCACCGTGCCTATAAAAGGCAACAGTCTTTCAAGAGTCATCATTAGACTCTCCTTCGTCTTCGTGTGCATCTGTTAGGGTTTTAAGAAAGGAACTTCCTTTGTTCTCTTTACCTCTTCTAACACCGGCTCTTTGATTCGCAATGGCACCAAAGGCCAAGCAAACTGCTTCATCTTCACGGGCGGTCGTCCTGAGACTCAAAGGGGCAGTTCCTCCATGCAGGAAGCCCCTATTTCAGGTATAAAGCCATCGGACTTGATTCCCACCATTAAAAGGGTTTATAGAGTTCTCTTAACTCTTGGACTCCTTCTTAAAATTGACCCGCCAGCGCGGGTTCGAGCCCATGTTTGATCTTCAGACGCGGCCCTTGAGTCGATAAATAAGGCGTAGGTTTGATGCCCCTTGCTGCTTTTATCTGCTCGAATCTGCGTCTGTTTGTTAAACACAGGGCCCCAGTGAGCCTTGCGTTTCGGATTCAATACTTAGAATGTTCCTAAGTATGAAAGATTCGGACGCAGATTTCTTATGATTCTTGCGTCTTGTGAAATCAGACGCTGGTCCTCATGAATCTCGCGTCTGAGTCCAAGCACTTAGAGATTTTTCATAAGTCTTGGATTTTCAAAACGCAGGCTCCATGCTAGCCTCGCGACCTTCGGGTCTGGACACAAATTTTGATGATTTTCGCGTCTGAGTTTACTTCTGCGTTTGAGTTGTGGACACTTAATCATTTCCTTCAAATTTCTGATCAAATGTCATTTTCTTTCTGCAGTGCGATATTCAGCCGATCCTCTCTCCAAAAAGTGTCACTTCAGGCACGTAGGTGGTGCTGACCGCAACTTAACCTTCGTGTTGTAAAGGACTGCTCCTGTGACTGCTGACAAGCCGAAGGGGAGAAGGGAGAGGCTCTCCAAAGTCGACATGGTGACACTCCGGGAACTTATGACTGACGCAGAATTTAAGACGGATTCGCGCATTCCATTGAAGAAACCCATCTTTTTCTTTGGCGACAATATTGGCGAGGGTGGTTACGTCTTGCATGATGGCGACTATAAGTGGCTTCGCCAGATAGGGGATAGGAAATTCTTTCTTCCAAATATGGAGAGAATGTATCCCCTATCCTACCTTCAGCACATGTCTGTCCCTCGGGCAATGGAATGGGATCTTGCCCGATCTGTTCCTAGTGTCTCTTGGCATACTGGGCCCCAGGAAGGTGCACTCGGGTGGACACGGGAAGGAGATCTTTGGTTTGTTTTCTGGATTATTCAGGTCCGATTACCCAGTAGGAGAAACCCCTCAGCTCAGCACTACCTTTATTAATCAATTCATGAAGGTAGGGGGTGATTTTCCCACTGACTTCTGCCCGCTCGGGTGGGTTCATTCCACTGACAAGTACTGGTGGGGCAAGATGGTGAGCTTTATCCTCGCTGAACTTGGAGGTCTGTTGGACCAGGTGGGACTGTACCAAGCGGTCAGGGCTGTGCAATATGGCATCCCAAAGAATTCTCAAAAAATTTTGGGATCCTGGAGCTACGACCCTTCGACGGGGACGTTCTTCACCCCGGTTGGAGAAATGGGGCTTGTCCTGCATGAATTATATGAAGTCTCGGGGTTGGTAATGGGAGATGCTCCTTATGAGGAATACGTCCCCACCTCTGAGGAGCCTCATCTCTTGAAGAAAGAGTGCCCTCGTGTATATGAGACCTACTGGGAGGTGCTGTGTCATTTCCACATCTGCGGTCAAATAACTTCCTGGAGGGCTAGGGGAGTTAAGCAGCTGTCTTGGGCGAGCTACTTGTTTAATGGCATCACTGAGAAAGATCACTCAGTGGTCAGTCTGGCTCCCAGCTCTGACGAAGAAATCGCCGAGAGGATCGACGCCTCTGTGAGTTCTTATACCACAGAGTCGAACGAAGACACTTTCAAACCTGACACGGTTTTTGAAAGTTTCCATCACCAGGCCCAGATCCCCATTTCTAACCGGTCACTACTGGCGGGTTCCTCATGCTGTGGTTGAAGCGCTGTGTAGTGCCGACACTGCCGCATGAGGTGATTGTTGCCGACGTGGTGTATCCGGCGGTGCTGCTGGCCTATGGTAGGTCCATAGCTCTCCTTCCGGCAATGGTGGCCGGTATCCAAAGCGGGTTGCGGGCCTTGACTCAGAGCCTGTGCAGGGTGGAGGCCATCGTCGACTCTCAAGGTAAACCGGAGGTCGATTCAGAGGGAAGGCCGAGAGGAAGACCCCTAACCCTCGGATTGAGCTTCCCTATACGTACTTAATGGCTTGGTACGTGATGCACTGCCCCTCACTGATGACGCCAGTGTATCGATGCGAGGGTTTGTCCCTTTTGTGCAGCGGTTGGAGAGTTCGAGTTGGTGCAACAACTATATGTTCTACGTTCGGAGGTGTATTCTGAACGCTTCAAATTATCATCTCAACCGTTGCTTCCCCGAGATTACAGATGCTGCTTATGAGGATAAGTTTGCCGATATTTTGGGTCTGGATGACTTCACGAGGCTGCCATCAGAAGTCTTCTGGTGGCTTATCAATATCAGGCCCGGGTATCTGCTCTTCCGGCAAGGGAATTCGTGTACGATTGAGCGTTATATGCCGAATCGTTTCGCCCGACAGTTCGGCTATGACCAACTATATGTCGGTAACCCTAACGCTCAGCTTGCCTTCAGTGAAAATCTGTTTGAAGGTGCTCGGGCTTGGTATTACAGCGTAGCTGGGGGGACACAGGCTCTTTTCCGTTTACCTCATAAGACGCCGAACTGCTATGCAAGCCTTAGCTTCTGTACCTGGTATTTCCAGGCTGGCAAGATGCCTGGCTACTCAATGGAGCGTTCATGCATTAAAAGCATTAATGCGTCCTATGAGGAGAAGGTGGCGTCCAACAAGCGCTCGCGAGGCCTTGATGAATATCAGGCAGCTCAGAGGGAGGCCAGAGGGGAGCCGAGAGCAGCAGTACTCAGGGAGCAGCCTGCCAGAAGGCGTCGACAGACGGTGCAAAAACGTTCTCATGGCGTTACTCTCCAAGCTGAGCCTTCTTCTACTTCCACGGCTGAGCCTGCCCCGAAGAAGGCCAGGAAAGACTTGGCGGCTGAAGAGACCGTCCCCTCCGGCATCGAAGAGCAAAGGGAAGAAGAGGAGGAGGAAGATGATGCCCCCCTTGTTCGTACTCATGGATTGCGCAGCAAGGGCCCCGTAATTTTAGAAGAAGGGGAGCTTGTTGATGAGCCCGTGGCAACTGATGAGGCTGAGCAACTTGAGGCTGACCTGGTGGGAAGGAGTGATGTTGGGATTCCAGGGGTCTCAACTCAACCAGGGTCTTCTTCGGCTTATGATAGGAGAGATGAGGCACAACAGCCTGGGTCTCCTGTCGTATTGATGCCCAGCTTGAGGGTATTTGATCCCAGTCCCACTACTGGGGTATTTGGTAGCAAGGCCTCAATTGCCGAGGCTTCTCGCGTTGAACTATCGTCTTCATCATCCGGAGAGGACGAATATGATTCAGGCGATGAAGTCGATTTGGCGATGAACCCACTCTCCGGATCCGAGCAAATTCTCGCATATCTCGGAGGAAGAACTACACGGGTGTGATCCTGTGACGGTTTCGCCAGTAGCACCAATTGCTGCTGTTGAAGGTACTCTCTTTGTCTTTGAGATCCGGTTTCCCTTTTTGACTAGGGAAAAGGGTTCTGATACTTTCCCTTTATGCTGCAGGGTTGGCCGCGGACAGCGAGGCTGCGACTTCCTCCCATATCGAGGAAATGATACAAGAGCTGACCCAGCAGGAGGGTGTTGAGGCTCCTGCTATTGAGATGCCTCAAGAGAGGGCAATTATGAGGTCGGGGAGACCTCAAACCTGGCAAGATTTGCCCAGGGATCTACCGTCTTTGGACCTCGGCTTGGTAAGGAAATATTGACGCTTTGAATATTTTCCTTTATTATCATGACTGACGTTCTGGTGATTTGCAGAGAGTGCTGAGGAAGCTCAGGCAGAGGACTTGGCAGTCAGCGTCGACTCAGCAGAGGCAGCCAGCGTCGAGCCCGCAGGTAGTACAATTCAACCCTCGACTGAGGGTTCCGGAGAAGCCAGGTTCGCTGCTACTTCAGCCGCCGTGGAGGCATGCTATGACGGTGACCATCTCAGCTTCTGTCGCGCCTGTTGTTGACCCCACTCCTGCACAGGACGAGTTGATCCCATCCCTCGCCCTGTGATAGAAAGGGGATCTGGGAGCACATCAGCGGAATTCTCCTCGGCCGGAGATATCATGGAAGAACTGACACGTCAAATGGTGCAGTAGTTCTTTGCTTCCATGCGATCGTGTATTGATCTCATCCTCTCTGGGGGCAGTTCTTTCGAATTTGCCTGAATGCTTCTTGAGAATTTGATCGATAACATTGGTCATACTGGAGGTCCTTCACAGGCTAGGGCGTGTCTGCTGCTGGTGGAGCAGGTTGGGAGTGATCTGAAAGAGCTTAAGTCTTTGGAGGACGCCGGCTCAGTTCACGAGGCCCGGGCAAGCTTGACTAGGCTTCTCGCTGCTCAAGAACAGGAGCAGAAGGAGATGGAGGAACAAATAGCCGAAGAGACTCACCATCTCCAACATTTCCAGGCGGACCATCAAAAGCTGATTGGCGATTCAAGGGAATCTGAACTCGTCATGCAGAGCGCAGAGCAGGTTATCATCAGTGCTCGGGCCACCATAGCCGAAGCAGAAGCCTTGATTGCAATCAATGAGCAGAAGCTTGCCACTGCCAGGAAGAAGCTGGAAGGGCTGGAGGCTGCCAAGATGCAGGTTGAAGAAAACCTCTCTACTCACTCCTCCAGGTTGGAATCCCTACGAGCGCAGCTGGCTGCGAGGAGATTTTTGTCCGAGGAGGAGTTGCGGGTCCAGGCTCTCATGGAGGCTGAGAAAGCACGTCAGCACGAGATACATCGCCTCCGAGAACAAATTCGTTCTTTGGCTAATCAAGATTATTAGCCTCCCCCTTTTTTTAAGGGACAACACACTCAATTCATCAAGAGTGTTTGTATCACTTTTATCATTTTTGGCTCAAATAATAAAAGTCTCTTGAAATTTTGCTCCATCTTTATTATCCCAATGTAGATGAATCCAATTTCTTAGCAGCAGTCTTTGGCTATGATCCTTGATGGTTGTGAATAATGAACTTAGGTAGAACTAAGTTCTTGGGAGGAACGCGGCTCTGATTTATAGGGAGACGCGGTCCTGAGAAACGCGACTCTGACCTGTCCATTGGGACGCGGTTCCAGATGGCGCGAAGGACACAGCTTCGGGTGCGGCTCCCTAGCCGCAGCCTTAACTCTGCCCAAGTGCAGAATTCAGGATGTCGTAAGGACGCGGTTTTATGCTCCCCAAAACTGACGCATAGATATGAGGACGCGGTAGTGGGTCCTTGACCTGGTGCAAACTCAAATTATATTGAGTTTATGATAGGAATACCATTATTATTTTGCCATGTAGACGTAGCTTCAAGATACTTGTGAATGCCATGGGCCTTCTCCGTTGAGGACACAAGTCTCAGGACGCAGCTTTTCACTTTTATGTGATTTCCATGCGCGACCCCCAGAAGGGGTCCCTTTTGCTGTGAAGGGATGCAACTTTGAATCACTCTGAGAGACGCGGCTGCGGTTCTCTTGGCTGGAATGAAATGAGACGGCATTTTCGGATTCGTAAAGGGGACGCCAGTTCCTGGACGCGGCTCTTGGGCCTACGTTTGGTGCAACTTCCCAGGCGTACATGCAGCTTGTCATAAAGATTTCGTGGGATCTTTAAATGTCAAGTCGACGTTGACGATTGGGGACTCGCGTCATCCGATGTTTCCGAAGAGGTGGTCCACGCGTCAGCCCTTCATTGGGTTCAGGCATTAATGCCTTTAAATGCCAAATCGGCGCTGGCGGTTGGATCCTCGCGTCTTTGATGCTTCCCGAAGCGATAGTCCACGCGTCAGCCCGTTATTGGGCTTTGACATTCGTGCGAGAATTAAGGCTGACGGTTCTGACTAGCGAGCCATTAATCATAGGCTTTGTGGTTTGCCTATAAATAGGGCTCAGCTTCCTTTTAGCAGTCCATTACTTAGATTGCTTCCTTTTGAGAGCGAATGCTCTGAGCGATTCTGCCTTTTCTCTTTAAGGACTTGTATCTGAGACTTGCCTCCATGTATGATGATGACCCAGAGCTTTTATGCTTCTGTTTAATCTCTCCAGAAGATTATCACTATCAAGTGATTTCAAGATCGAGAAGCGTTTCCTTGAGCACCTTTTATATCCGCGCCTTGATGCAGAAAGTTCAACTTTTAATAGAGGCCTCTGCGGGTATGACTTCCTGGTTTTGCCATGAAATTCTTAGCCCAACTGAGTTTCAGTTTTTGATATCTCTTAAAGAGATTCATCTTCTTGACCTTCTTCTGAAGTCTAACTGGTGTACCCATCTTTTGGAAGTTGAACCGTTTAGAAAATTCTGACTAAAAATTTTCTGGACGAGTATAATGGATTTTTGCACCTGGACCGCGAGCTTTCCATGCAGAGCTCGCGTCTGAGGCTGTTGACTTAGATCAAAGGTTTCAGGCCTGAATTTAGCAACCCCTGTTTATCAAACAGGGAGATAGCAATTTTCGCGTCTGACTCTCTTCGCGTCTCATATTTTAGACGCGGTACAGAACTAAACTGTGGTCGAACTCTGTATGTTGTCACAGTTTTGATGGCGTCTGTTTCTGCCGCCGCAGAAGTTTGGTTCGCTGCGCGGGTCATTCCTGCGTTTGAAGATTTCAGCAATAACTGTGTCTGTCACTTAGTTTTTTCTGTTGAAGTATACTAAGCTTCAGATCTTCTAATTTTTGTTGCTTCATGCAGGTAGGCTTGATCATCCTTTTTCATGTTCGCTGGGTCCTGGGAGAATATATCGGCCAGCGAACTTGGTCGATGTCGACCACAGGAGAAGAAGTCTTGACTCCTGCCTTCAGGAGATGGGGATCGGACCCTCGCCAAGATCTCTTTGGATTCAATGCACCAGTCATGCTTCTTGGCAAGGCATGGTCAGAGTGAGGATGGCAGTGGATATAGTGGTGGGTATGGTCTTGGATTCTCCTTCACCTACCTCAGAAGTGACATCGATGAGGACTCCATGCTCATTAGATAACTTTCTGGTGGTGGAGATGTTCATCAACGAAGGATCATACCCCGCTGCTTCGGATGGTCAGGTGGAATCAGAAGATTCAGCTGCCTTTCGACCTCAAGAAACACCATTGTTCTCGGTCAACCAGAGGCTTCTTCGATGTTTACATAATGCATCGTGGTGCAACCATCTTCCGATCGTCGCCACAGTGTTCAATTTTACTTTGGCGCCTTCCAAACATCTTGTACTTAGAGTTGTGAGCAGCTTCAAGGAGTGAGTGCAACCTTTGCGAGAGAAAGGAACTTCTTTATACTCCTTTATTGTAACACTCAATCTTATTGTATAAGAGAGCGTTTTGTATCACTTTCATATGACTGGAAATAAGTAAAAGCGACACATTTCTTTTGTCTTCTTCTGTTGTCTTGAACTCCCTTTTTGTATTAAAAGTCAGACGAATAGAAGTAAAGAACCTTTGACCTGTCAAAATTATGATAATAATCTTAACGAGTCAAATTTTGTAGAGAGAGATCCTATTTATGAACTCAACAATGCTGTCAGAGGTGTGATATTAACTTAACAGAGAAGATTACTTTGTGGACTGCCAATCTATAACGGAGAACGACAAGCTAAATTTGTACCCCCAGGGAGGATGAACTTTTATCAGAGGTTTGAGATTAACTTGATTTAAGATCAGCTGGGGAATTAATGAAAACACTGTTAAGGGTGTAATGTTAACCTAACAAGTTTTTAAGTGGACTTGTTATTCTGTTGACTAGAATAACAAGTGAGGTTAGATTCGCGGGGGATCTAGGAAAGTTTTTACCGTTAGAGGTGTAATATAACTTAACGGGTTGAATGTAGTCTTGTAAAAGTGTAGTATTAACTTGACAAATATGTGAGCCAGAGGTGTGATATTAACTTAACTCAGAAGCATTCCAGCTTTTACTTGGGAAAACTGAAAGTGTCACTGTCATAGGTGTGATGTTAACTTGACAGTGAGAGTAATTCTAGAGGTGTAATTTGAACTTGGCATTAGTCATCTCGACTTCAACAAGGAAGTCTGAGGGAAAGTCATGGCCTTAAATGTATTGTTGAACTTAGCAATGACTTGGAAGCTAGAGGTGTAGTATTAAACTTAGCATCGTTCATTCAGCTTCGATCTGGAAGTCTGAGGGAAGATGACTGTCAGAGTTTATATTGAACTTGGCAGCAACTTGATTACTATCAGAAGTGTTATGTTAACTTAACAGTAATTTGTCAGAGGTGTGGTATTAACTTGACAAAAATTGGTTTGCGATACGAGCAATTTGAGGACCTGTCATTCCATGATGAGAATTGACAAGTGAAGTTTGAAGAGCCAGAGGTATAGTGTTAACTTGGCAAATTTGAAGTCTTGCTGCTCCACATAGAGTTGACAAGTAAAGTTTGTACTCGACAAGAAGTATTGAGATTTTCATTACCAGAGGTATAGTGTTAACGTAGCAATGATTGTATTTTGTAGACTTACCATTCTGTAGATGAGAATTGGTAAGGGATTTTGGGAGGAAGAGCGAAACTACATCCACTTTAGGATTTTTAGCAAACCTCAGCTGTCAACGGTTTGATATGCCTTTACCAACTACCATTTGAGTTTGGCTAGCCATGCTATTCCCCTCAGCATAGTGAGTTGTCGAAGACTTAAGTTGGGCTTAGAAGCCAACATTTTCCTCTATCCTTAGACGTCGGAGGCATTGGATCAAAGGGGAACATGTCCCTTAGGAATTTTAGCAATCCTCAGCTGTCAACGGGTTTGATATGCCTTACCAACTACGTTCGAGTGGGCTAGCCATGCTATTCCCCTCAGCATGATGAGTTGTCGAAGACTTACGTTGGGCTTAGAAGCCAACATTTTCCTCTATCCTTAGCCGTCGGAGGCGTCAGATGTTAATGAAGAAGCTCTTCTTGTTTTGATCAGAGGTGTACTTTTAATTGATCAGAGGAGGAGTGCTATTAAGGATAGTACTTCTTCAAGAATCTGCCATTGATCGGCATCATGAGTGTATCGCCATTTGAAGTTATGAGGCGATATGATCCTTGAGTAGACTGACTCTACTACAAATGGTCCTTCCCATTTAGACTGGAATTTTCCTTTTGTCTTATGTGTCATTACCATAGGTCTTCTGACAGTTAAGACAAGATCGCCTTTCTTGAAAGTTCGCACTTTGACTTTCTTGTTGAAGGCTCTGGTAATCCGGGCTTGGTAAAGCTCAATTGTTGTTGGGCCTGCAGACGTTTATCATCCAAGCTTCAAATTCTTGGAGTCGCTGTCTATGCTTCTCCTCATTTGTCATCTCTGCTGTTAGGGCGACACGTAGAGATGGAATTTAGATTTCTAGTGGAAGCACTGCTTCACACCCGTATACCAAAGAAAATGGTGTAGCTTTAGTTGGGGTTCGAACAGTTGTGCGATAAGCCCATAAGCATTCCCCAGTTGTCGTCCCAGTCAATTGACTTTTCGAGGCGATTTCTTGAGAAGCTTGCCAATGGTCTTGTGAAAGCTTCTGCGAGACCATTAGCGGCGGGGTAGTATGCCGTTGAGGACACGCTCTGGATTCTGAACTTGGCGCAGAACCTTTGGAAAGCCTGACTGATAAACTGGGGTCCGTTGTCGTGGACGATTCGTCGAGGTACCCCAAAATGGTAAATGACATGATGTTTGACGAATTTGATCACGTCTGATGACTTTACCTCCTTCAAGGGAATGGCCTCAGCCCATTTTGGAGAAGTAATCGGTTATGGCCAAAATAAACGATGTCCTTTTGATGATGGAGGGTTGATAGGGCCAACTACATCCATCCCCCACATTTCAAATGGCCAAGTAGAGGTCGTAGGGTGATTGAGGCTAACCTGCACACAAAATACGGAATTAA